>JABFPY010000027.1:0-18489 GCA_022817165.1 Phoenoteleia sp. ZL-2020 | reverse complement strand
CATATGGATGTGAAATGACTTACGGACGATATGAAACCATACGGAATCATATAGAACCGTTCCACAACCATGTGGATCCGTATGGATTTATGTTAATTCTGTGCGGATATGTACAAAATCCATATGTGTCCATACCATGCATAAATGGATACCGTATGATTTATGGATCATATGAAACATCTGGAATCGTACCAAAACAATGTGGATCCATATGGATTTATGTCAATTCTGTGTGGATTTGTAACATGATCCTTATGTATCCATACCATGTGTAAATGGATACCGAATGACTTATGGACTATATGAAAATATGCGGAAGCATATGGATCCAAATGGATTTACTTAATTTTCAATTGAAACCCTTTATTTTTATTGTATATTTCTTTTCTACGTCCAAAAATATAGGGAGGGGGTAATTTAAAACTTTTTTACGAATTATGCATTTTTTAAAAGTTATAAACGTTTCATTTACCACCATAAGTAAGAGAAAGAACATTCAATAATATCTCTTAAACTTTCTCTTAAGTAATGGTGGTGAATGATAACTTAAAGCGTTATTTAGTTTATAGAAACTGTTCAATGTTCAACACAGAATTATTGCTTGTATTTAGATATGTTTAATGAAAGAATTTATTAAACTACAAAGAAGATATATTGGGAACTCACTTTTAACGATAATTTTATTAATCAAATTTATTAAATGTATAATTAATTGATATATAATTTACGAAATATTTCTTCGTAAACCACGTACACACCAAGCATTAAAAATCAGCAGATATTTTACAATATTGTAATTTAATATTTATAATGTATTTATATATACAAATTAATTGTGTAATTTAATTATATATGTAAATTACAAATAAGCAACTGTCGTATAAAATAAAAATCCGAATTTCAATTGGGAATTGAAAAACATGTTTATATTTATATATAAGAAAATTAAAATCTAGTTGACTATTACACAGTAAAAAATTCGGTGTTAAATGGAGTTACCGGAGTTAAATTTTAAAACGTTAGAATAATTGAACAATTACTGAATATAAATTATTAAAAAACAGTACGTATTATTTAAAGTAATATCATTCAACAGATTATATTTTAAAAACAATAAATAAAAAATTTACTAAGAAAAATTAACTGCATCTTTAACACCGCAATATTTTGTACAGTGTATTTACATTATTTCTTCAATCGTTGTACATATCTTTGTTGTTAGAAATATATTATAACAATATTTCGCAACTTGACGATTATAATGAAAATAATTATATATGAAACGGTAATAAATATTATACGATCGCAAAGGAAAAATAATAAGTTTAATGTTTAAAAAGCATGTGTTTGGGAAAATCTTCATTTGTTATCGCTCTTCTTATCACGTACATATTATTGCATAATAATAATTAGAATATAATACAAAGATTTAACAGATAATAATGTTTTACTTAGTTAATGTTTCTCTAGTATTAAAAATGTTTTATATAATTTAACATTTCAATTAAAAAATTTCCTGCACATTTACCTGTAGTATTCTATTATTTATGTAATAAATTTACAACAGGTGTTATAAATCTTTTATTATAAACTTGCACATGGTTACATGGGTATCGTATTTCGTTGACTTGTACACATTTTTCAAATGAATCTTCGTTATTACACATTTCGAAACTTGTATTTTGTAAAGAATGTGTAACTAGTTCTTGCACAATTATAAAAACATTGCCTGATTTCTGATCGTGAATTATATAATTAATCTGTGCAAATTTTCCATTTACCAATTGAATATACGAATCGTCTGATCTCTTATTCAAAATTTCACTTGTAGAATATCGACAACTATCTTTAACTAAGTATTTATATGAAATGACATCACATGGACTAATATTCAAATTTTCCAACCACGAAATGGGGACCTTTTTCGATTTATTAAAAAGTCTAATGTTATTTATAGACAGTGTATTCAAAACGTAACGTTTTTGCAATGATTCATAAAATAGTAAAATTTTGTTATGTTTTATTTGAACATTTAATTCAATCGTACAGACAATCTGTTTTAGTGCTAGATATCGGTTGACTTGATATGGAATCCCTTTGGCATTTCGTATAATTCTCATAAGTTTTCCATTACCACTTTCAAATGCGTAAGTCGAATGTGCCCACAAAGGTCCCCAATTTCTTACAGAATCGCTTAAATGCATAAGCTGATGCACATTGTATGTCATAGCCTTTTTGCCGTACAAAACCTGTGTTTCGCAAACAAATTTTGTTAATAAATTATCTGCCTCATTCACTTGATCTAAAGTTATAGATGGACTATTTAAGAGACGTATTGCCTCTACGAATTTAATCCAGTGATTGAAGTATTGTTGGACTAATCTATTTATTAATATAGGTATACTATAGTAATAAATCCAATTTTCATAATCTATTCCTTTAAAATAAGTACGATCTTTTAACGATTTTGGTCGTAGTTTTATCTGTTGGTGCGGTTTTATATTCATTAAAAGTTCTGAAATTTCTTTCAATTGCTCATCTGTAAAATATGCTGATTTCTTTTTTCTTTTCCCGAACCAAATATCGTAAAACTGTTTTGCTACTCCTAAATGACAGCAATGCAAATCATCTGGTGTGAAACCATTTATAATATCAAAATTGTGTAATTGAATTAAACAAGATGGATTTACAAATCCCAATACATCACTCTCTGAATGAAGACTTTGCTCCATGTATTCAATGGATTTTTCAGCTGTTCTATTTGGTGGCAATGGAAATGTTAACACATACTTGGACGCGTCAACACATTCTGTTCTGTGCTCGCACCAATTACATCCATATTTAGCATTAAACAATTTCATTCCCATCATCGGAGCTCTAGCAACAGAATCAACACACGAAATTAGCGCGAAAATTTTTATCCTTTTGGTTTTTCCTAATATCTTTGCCTCGATGCCAGTCATTGATAAATTATTTAATTCACGAACGAAAGGTATAAAGAGAACATTCATAATCGGCTTTTTTTTCCCAAACCATAAACCAGTTAATATTGGATTGTTTAATCGATTTTGTGGAGGAATTTCATTTAACAATAATTGAATTGGATAAATACAACAAGTCGATTGTTGAAATATTTGAGCACCGTCGGTATTAAAAATAACAGTTGCGTATGAATGTCTGTCTTCGTTTGGTAAATTTGCAACGAACTCGCGATATAATCTACCATCATGAACGTCAAACATTTCATTAATATCGTCATAGTTCCGCTTCATTATATTATTATAATATTCATCATTATCCTGAATTAAATTAATGATAACATTTTTAAAGTCAAATGTAACAAAAAAAGTTTGTTGCAATATTTCATCTTTTGAATTAACACAGTTACAATTAATGCACGTAATATCAACAAGTTCAGTTCTTTTAAAGTCAGATAAATACTGATCACAGTTTCGGCAAATAGCATGAAATGTTACTCCGCTGGTTGGACTAAATAATTTATTAATCATGTACTGTGTCTTGGGAAATATCGGTACATCGAAAATACTATTAAACATTTGAAACATTGCACACATTGCAGTTTCGGAATTACAATGGCGTAGTGTAAACTGAATAATTAGCAATAACAATTCGCCTTTAGTTATTTTTACTGCGGTTGTAATATTGTCATTTAACGAAGAGTCGCTTAAAATTTCTTTCTGTAAATAAGTTAATTTATCTACATGGAGTGTATCAACATCTTCATTCAAGAACAAATTATCTTCCCTTTCTAAATCTTCGACAGCATCATCATAAAATAGATTTACATTATCGTGTGCATCAGTGTCTTCTGGGTTAGAATCCTATAATGACAAATAAACTTCATACATTATTTACAACGTTATTATTTTTGTATACAAATATTTTGTATGTAAAAGGTAGACTCTCCCATGCATAACAAACGATTTAATCATCATTGCTTCCACGTTCATATACGTTCATATACACGGTGGGGATAAACACAAAATACGTCTTCATTATTTTCGAGGGGACCATCTAATGATACCATACCCTTCACCACCACGCCCAGGGGGTGGGACGGGGTCCAACTTTGAAATTTTAAATAGAAGTAGAGTTTACTTCGAACATTTTTTTTAAATAATGCATTTAATAAAAGTTATAAGCTTCAAGTTACTATTAATTGTCATAAGTTTTAAAAGAGACTCAGTATATTTGTGTCGTATGATCGTATTCTCTTTATCTTATGTTAAATAGTAACTTCAAATGCTTATAACTTTTAATAAATTCATTATTGTAAACAAATGTTCGAAATAAACCAGACTTAACATTAGCTGCAGAATCTGAATCTGCAATAAAAATGCAGGTTACTATTTCAGATTTTAAGAAGAAAGTTGTAATCTGCCCCACCTGGTGGGGGTGGAGGGTCGAGTGTGATATAATTGGATAACTTTCTGACAAATATTGAAGACGGGTTTCTTGTGTTTTCGATTTGATGTGTATTTCTGGAGATATTTAATCTTTCCGGGATTTTTTCCGCATCTTATATATTTAATATACAAATATCGACGATCCGGAACAGATAAATATATATCGTAAAATTGTATTGTACTTTGTATCAGACAGATAGGTAGGGTTAATGTATATGAAATACTTAACATTTATTTGTATCATGGAGAAACACATATGAAACATAATAACTTAGCAAAGCGAACTTCATAGTCTATAAAATAGTAGATTTGTTTTTGAAATAATGATGAAACGATACAATCAATTTGACTTTAAATTATTGTGGGTATCCTGGTAAAATTGAAGAATGAAAATAAATAAATTATTTATGTTGTATAAAAAGTAGGATACAAAAATAGTTTAATATGCTATTATGATTATACCGTGTGTCCGAAATATCTGGACCCTGTCAATTTACTCAAGAAATACACATCGGACCAAAACACAAAAAACTGTGGGTTTAATATTTAAAAAAATGCTATCCAATTATACCAAACTTGATACCCTAACCGCATCCCCGGTGGTGGGGACCAAACATGTTGAAAATTTATTGCATTCAATGCAACATTATTATCCAAAATGAAGTAATCTAAATACTTAATAGTTAAAGTATAAAAGTAATGTTGTGTGTTTTAAACAATAAGATTAAACGATAAACATGAAAAGATGGTAAATTATTAAAATATAATAACACGTTTATCCCAAACATTGTAAAAATTCCATCTTTTGGTGTTTAGATTGTTGTCTTCTCATTAGTTTTGACTCAAATGTCATTTTACCAAATTATTAATATTGACTTTTATCATTTGAATTAAAAACATATAAGTATTTTATAATATTAAATGCAATATGCAATATATTTAAAAACAAATTTTTATGTAAAACTTTTCATAACAAAAATTGAACAGAAAATAATGTTCAATAAAATAATAAGATGGAATATAAGTCATTTTAATTCTTTCTACGTTAGACTACGTTTTTAAAAGATATTTTGTACTTGTATATTTTTAAGTTTTGTTTACTTAGTTAATTAATACTGTTTATTTTGTAATATATTACATTTTCTTATAAGATTGCATTTAAATGAAATGCAGTAGAAATCCTGATCTGTTACTTTACATTATATTTATAAAAAAACATCCGTTTCATTTTTTTATTAATTCATATAAATTTATATGAGGTAATAATGTTTATACGAAATGCTGTTACTACATTGTAATTATAATACACAAATTAACTATTGTAATTCAAAATGAAGTATTATTAAAATAACAAAAAACAATAACATATCGTACCCTGTTAAAAAATACTTATAGAAACCAATGGATACAAATAGATAGTATGGACTTTCCAAATAGGACTTTAAAATTACAAATAGACAGACTTATTTGTATTAATATGGTTCTATAAGTCTATTAGAACTTTTAAGGATATACTTATAGAAGGTCATTTTTTGCTCATAATGCTGGATTTTATACGGATTTTCATTTACAAAATGAAATTTAGTAATCAAAAGGTCTATTGATTTTATTAGCATTTACAAATTATGTATTGCAAAATTTTATTTAATAGTTTTAACTAATAGGAATAGAAACGAATTTATATGTATTTACTGTTGTATAATAAACATACTTTTTATCGGTAATTACGAATACAAATTTTAAAAGTATTAATAAGTAAATTCTATTTCATTTTTTTCAAGTAAGTATATATGTGATTTTACTGATTAGTTTGTATCAGTATTTATTTGTAACTTACATTTTCAGTGAAAAAATACAAAATTTAATGTATCAGAATTTATAAGGTTTTTACATATTCCCTACATGGACAAAAGCCGCATTAAAACTAGTAAAAACTTATTATCATATTACTTTTATTCGTTTGTATCAGAAATTCCTCATTGATATTTCGAGTTATGAAATCTATATAAAAGTTTATTTAATTTGTTTGTATAAGTGTATGCAAACTTTTTAATTTTATAAATTATAATAGTTTATTAAATTTAATATTACAAATTTACAATTTTAAAATCTTAAAAGTTTAATATTTAATAATAAATAGTTTAATTTATTAATTTTCAGTTTTGATAAAAAATTATAACATATGTAATTAACTTTATCTCTTACAATTTGTAAACAAATTTAAAAATATTTTTGTAAAACATTTTTTAACTGAAATATTATATTTATTTATTTAAGAATTTAACTGTATGAATATAAGTTACATATAATTTTTAATATAACATTTAAAATAATAAATTATTTAATTTCTTTAGTGTATTTATATTTTGAAATTCTAACCCTGAAATTCTATTCTGAAAAATAAACACATCAATAGATATTGAAACGCACACCGATACACACAGCGCTCTCGCATGTAAACAAAGGGGTTGGCGCTCTTGCATGTAAACACAAGATAGCGCTCTCATCATAATATATTATTGGTGCCAATCACATCATTCGTGTATGTCGTCGTTAGAGAAGTATGTATGCTTACGTGAAAATTGCAAATAAAAACATTTTCAAAACTGCGCGTTGATGAATTATCTAATTTTTACGTGGAAACATTTAGTACAAGAAAATTGTACTATCTGGGCGAAGAGAAAGCCTTAGTTTCATTTGTTGCAAGTAAGTAATAAATCATGGCGTTTGTAAACAAATTTGCACATTCTTTTATTCAATCATATTTTCATTACACTATAATTTTATAATAGTCGGATTAATTGAATGTCAATTTTAATGGTTTAAAAACATTTTGCAGACACTTGTGAAATTGACGAGGAAATTAAAAAGAACAGGCAAAAGTTTCCACCGCTAAATGTTGTCGATACCTAACGTGTTCAAAAATCGCATAAATACTGATAGACACACAAAACGTATATTTTAATGAAATTTTTTTGTTAAATTCAAATACAATAGAACAAAATTTAATATTTATATTTTAAATTTGTTTATACCTTTTTATTAAATTTTTAATATATGAAATTGATACACATTCAAATATCCATGTACAGGAATAATAATTATATACAGATAAAAATGGATTCAAATACAAAAAGGTATTATAAATCATACTTTGAAAAAAACGGCAAAGATCTAATAGTGTCTGATCGCACTCGTAAAAGATGGCGAAAATTAGAAGAAGCAGTAAAAAGTACTGTCATAGGTAAATTCACATTAATATTTGTATTATTTTTCATGATTTTGATTACTGATTTTGTTCATAATATTTTTCTTGATTATCATAAAAATGTCAAATTATTATATATTTTATTTTGAACCACTGTGGGTAAATTATAACACTCAAAGGTGTATGTGACATCTATTTTTTTCTTACTATTAATGACTTTAAAATGACAAAACAATTATACATTTATATACATATATATTTATCACTTATTTAGTTATCCAAACAAGAATATGTGAACATCGTTTCTGTTTATTAGTATTTCAATATTTTTTTAAATCTTTTTATACTTCTAAAGCATTTTAAGTCTTGTGGGATATTTATTTTATCATTTTTTAGTGATGGAAACAGTAACATTTTTATTAATAATAGTGTATACAAATATTTATATTTATATACACTAATTATATAAACATAATATTTATACGTGCATTTAAAATATTAAATATATAACATTATTATTATATGATAGATTGCACTCTTTCAAGTGACGGTTTGCTTGAAGCAGCTAATAGATTAAAATATGAGAGTAGTATATCAGATAATAAACATGAACCGAATATAAAGAAAAAATTATTTGAGGAGAATATTTTTGACGTCGAATTTGAAGAAATCGAGCAAGACCAAACTTTACCTAATACGAAACATAATCTAGATAGAGACATTGAAGACATCAACCAGTTACCGTCAAAGAAAAAGATTTGTTTAAATTTTGTTAATAAGTATCTAAATGCTGGTTTTGATAAGGACAATGATTGCATGTCAACAGTTGAACCTGAAACGGGAAATTGTAAATCTAGTATAGATGGTTCTGATTCTAACATCGATGATTCTGATTCTAATTCTAACGGCGATAATTCCGCTTCTAACACGGATAATTCCGATTCCAGCACCGATAATTACGATTCAAAAACCGACGATTCCGATTCTAGCATCAGTAATACCGCTTCTATCACTTGTGATGCTGATTCTAGCACTGATTCTGAATTCAGCATTCATCCTGAATTAAATACAAATAAAACTGCTTCAAGTTCTACTGGCATAAATTTGGCAGACACAATTGTGATGTTTTCAGCGTCGAAATTGTCATTGTCAGATGTTAAACAACTAATTGCGGGTGTCAGTATTACATTCAATTTTACTGAAAAACTTCAACAAGCTATTGTTGAATACACAAAACTGTTAGCTGGTCTTACGTTTTATAATTGGACATTAAATAAGTATGAATTCAATCAAAAATATAATCCGCCTAAAGATAAAATGAAATATCATTTTTATTGCGACAAGTGCAATATTGTTTTATTTTCAAAAAAATTAACCGATGCATTTGCAAATAGAGAAACATTACGTACAAAGTGTTATGCAAAATTTCTATTATCTTCAGAAAAGCCGAATTATTTTGTTACAATTGATATTCAATATCAAATAGAATTATTGATCTCACAAGAAAACATTAGGCAAAATCTCTTTAAAAAAATGGATAATGAATGTTCTAAGACGAACATTATTTGTGATATTACAGATGGTGCACTATATAAAAGAAAAAAGTTACCAGAATCAATCACATGTAATTTTAATTTAGATGACGCGCCATTGTTTAAAGGATCAACAAGAAGTTTCTGGCCGTTTCAGTTGTGTATTAATGAGTTGCCTCCGAATTTAAGATATCACAATCTTATTCTTGCGGCTATATGGATAACTGAATCAGAACCGAAACCACAATTCCTTAAAATGTACGTTAAAACTGTTGTTCAAGAAAATCAACGAATTTTAAATCATGATTTTAAAGTAACAACCGAAGAAAATGGTAAGCATTATAATATGCATTTGCAGTTCTTAAACGCATGTTTAGATGCTCCAGCACGAGCTAAATTTAAAAATGGTTTGCAATACAATGGACACGGCGGTTGCTCTTATTGCTATATGTACGGTATATATGACAAAGCAATACGATATCCCATCAAACTTACTCAACCTGAAATTAGAACCAATGAATCACACATTAAAGATGTATCAGCAGCAAATCAATTACATAAACCTATACAAGGCGTAAAAGGTTCTTCGGCAATGGAAGAATTGTACGATTTTGATTATGTGTGGGGTTGTGGTTATGACTACATGCATGGGACTTTACTAGGAACTGTAAAACATCTCTTCGAATTTTTAATGACTCCTAATAAATCAGCACATTATATTAAACCGTCTAATCAGAAATTAATTAATAACAGGTTAATATTTATCACTCCGCCGCAGGAAATTTATCGATTACCACTCCCTTTGAGCAAAGTTGCAAAATGGAAAGCGTCACAATTTGAAAGTTGGCTCCTTTTTACTTCCGTCGCAGTATTTGGAATTTACTTACAGAGAATATCAGTGAAGAAACACTACAACCATGTGAACTAGATTTGCTAGAATTTGTTGGTAAATGTCAATTATTTTATGGACAAGCATTTATAACATTTAACATGCACTGTTTGCTCCATGCTGTAGAAGCCGTAAGACAGTGTGGTCCTCTGTGGTCCTATTCAGCATTTCCATTTGAAGGGGGAATTTTCAAGTTAAAGCAGAATCTAAATGCACCAATCGGTTGTTCTCAGCAAATGAGCGTCAAGTAGCTTCAAAAAAAAAAATGTTATGCAAATCTAGAAGAAAATTGTCAATCTGTAGATGTCGAAGAATTTTGTAAAAAGACTTTAACGGGAAAACAGAACGTTCAAAAGTACGTTCGAATTGGTGAGGTTTTACTTATCGGCTTAGGAGTTAATTTTGTTTCACCAGAAACTTTATTTGATCTGAAGAAAAAACTTGATAAAGAACTTGATGAGGAACCTCTTGTTTTCGATCGTTGCTTCATTAATAATACCATATTAAGAAGTACTTCGTATGGCCGATCAAGTAAAAGAAAGGATTCCGTTATTGTATTATTGACTGGACAGATCTTAGAAATTACATATATCATTTTGTTAAATAATATGATATATCTTTATGGAATAGAATTTGATACCATGCCTTTTAAATCTAGAAATGGCATTGAAGTGCAACATATTCATAAGGTTATAAAACGAAATGAATATATTTTAGTACGGATAGAACAATTGAAAGAGAAGTTATTTTCTTTTGCTATAGAGTCTACAGCATACATTTGCTTCTTTCCCAACTTCATCCGAGCACAGTAACTGTAAGATATTAATCAATAAATACTAATAAGTAATTTATATTTCGATGGTATCAAGTATTAATTAAAATAACGCTTAATATCAATTTCTATATATACTGATAGCAAGTTGCAAATTTTTATTACATTACTGCGGAAAAGTACACATTTTTAGCACTGTACAGATACAAAAGACAATATTTTACCGTGTTTAATATTCAGTACTATGGTGTAAACAATTATATATTATTAACGTTGCAAATAATATAAATGTTATTCATATTTTCTCTAATTTAATTTATTTTATAATATCTAAATTTGATTTTCCTATAAAACTGAATAAATATGTAAATTGCAACATTCCATAATTGCAACATTGCAACACTCATAAAAGTACAACTTTTTATGAGACAGGAAAGCATATTCATACCGGTATGTCTCATAAAGCTGATATTCAAATATAAAATGATTATGGGAGTTTTATATTTTATACAGAACCTCTGCAACATCTCATTGGTTAAAATAAAATAAGCAACCATAATAGCATAGCTCAAATTTTTGCACCTACAACTCCCATAATTATACTTACATGCTTAGTTGTCTTCCCTAGTGAAAATTTTTTCTCATAATTTTTCCAATTAATTCTGACAACTTTTCTGACTATTTCTGATAATGCCGAAATGTCAGAAAGGCTTCTTTACCGTTTTCTGATAAAATTTTCAGATTTTCCGATCTGCAAAACTCTGATAGATTATGATGTATTCTGATATTGTCTGATAATTTCTGATACTAAAAATATGTGGGACATTTTATCAGAAAAGTGTCAGACTTTTATCAGAACTTGGTAAACAAATAATTCTGATAATTAATGATTTATCAGAAATTAACAGAATTTATCTGAGTTTATCGGAATTTATCAGAGTTTTGCAGAGAAATTATCAGAAATAATTTTCCACTAGGGTTTCGATACATCGTTTTATTGAATACCAATCATATAATATAAGACGGTACATTATTTTTTAGAATACCATAAATGCAGAGATAAAATCAAAAACAGTTGATGGTAGTGATATCAGAGTTAATTTAAATAAATCAAAAAGTCCTGCTGATAAAGACAACACATCGACTATTGATACAAATGGCAAGAGTCAGTCGGTTTCAAAGAAGAAAGCTAAGGTGCATATAATATAAAAATATGTATTGAATCGATTTTTGTTAAAAAGGCCTATATCCAAAAATTTCATCTTTATCTTTCTTACAAACTGGAGATTTCTTATTAATAAACTCATTTTTTTATAATAATAAGCATGCGTTAACTAATATTTGTAACTCTTCATGAGTTTAATATGTATAATTTTTTTAAAGGGTACAATTATAGCAGATAGGCCCCAGAAAAAATCATTTCTGTTATAAACATTCTTTATCACTACAGAATCGTACGTCTCGAGAAAACAAGCCACTGGAACAGGAAATACGATCGAAGAAAAAATCAGCGAAAAGAAAGAAATCTGATTACAAAGAACAGAAGCCACGTCATGGGAAGGTATAAAACATGCTGTTGTGTTATAATACAACTAATTTAATATTGTTATTTTTATCAAACTAATTTTTTCACAATAAATTTTAATTTCAACGTGTCAAACAATCTCCTAGCACTAGCAACTTGACAAAATCGAATGAATGGGAAGTATTCAAGTCGACCAATTTTGTAGAAGTTAGCGTTGATGTAAATGAGTTTCCCCGAATACTTGACGATGTCACTAATAAAAATCCAGTTAGTAATAAAAAATTATATTAATTATAATTATATAAATGAACAATACTATTAACTTAATTTTCTTAAGTAGTGTACGTACGGAAAATTACACTTGTCTAATGCCCTACAGTACGCGAAAATTCGAGGTAACTGCTGTTCCCAATAATGCAGCAAAATGTAATTTTCTACACGGCCGCTTAGTATGAAAAGTATCATTTGTCGCATAGACACGCGCGTCCTTGTATTCAAATATACCATTATCGAATTGATTATTTATATAAATTATATACTAATTACAGCAACTCAAAGACCCTCTGATTGTTACAAAACCGATAGAAGTAGCAGTATCCAAGTCAGCCCATTACAGAGATATTGGCGAGACTGACTATCAGCTCTCGCAATCCTCCCAAATTCTTGTCAGAGACAGTACAGAAAATCAAGTTAGTAATGAAGTTAATTATTAAATTGCAATAATAACGCCAATTATCCTCTGAGTAAACACATAATTTCAGTATTGATTTTATTTTTCAATCAGAAGAAAAAATACTTTCCATTATTTAAAATAATGTCTTATTTTATTTAACAAAAATCATTTGCAGGACAAGAAGTATGAAGATCAAGCTGAAAGTTGCATAAGTGTAGAAGAACACGATGAAGTAGTGGAACATGGAAATTCTGAGAAACTTACTTCTGAATTGCAGGTGTGTAGAAATATAATTCTTCGTTAGAAATCTTTGTAAGAAATATTTTCGTTTATTATTTAAGTTTTTTTCCAAAAAAGATATATGTATATTTATTAATTATATAATATAATTAATTCTGATGTTTATTGAAATAATGAAATTATATTAATGTTTTTGTTATTAATTTCTTCGTTTAATTTTATGTATTAGTTTCGTAATAAATGTTTAAAGCAAGTGGAATAAGTTTTCATACATTTTGTAATTATAGTAATGTTTAACTAATTTATTAATTAATATATCATGTTACGTATTATTTTTAGACATCGCCGTATTCTGCAAAAAGCAAGATACAATCAAAAGAAGTAGACAGTAACAAGAAGGTATCAAAATATTTTTTTGTTTTAAAATTATACTTCAAATACAATAATAGTTTTATTGAAAATACTTATCATTAATTTATATACTTGTCATTTTTTACAGTCAAAAGTTACAACTATTTCTAGTACAACACACAAAAAGCAGTCTTCAAAACTTAAGCATAAAGAACGGACAACTGACTTGAAGAAAGCAACGGTAATATATTGTAGTAATTTATTTTTATATAACTACATTTATAGAATATATTACTTAAAATATCATATAATGTTTATAAATGTATTAAATTCACAATTTAGGCAAGCCCACAATCTAAGAAGAGTAAAATAAGTGTTGAAAACAAAGGATTGTACAAAAGTAAAACGGACATAATAAAAGAATTACGCACTCAAAATAAAGAATATAAAGCAATTATTGCACACAAACAGGCAGAAATAGAAGATTTGCAGAAAGTTACAATGGATTTAGTAAAAAAAGTTATCGACCGATTTGATGAAGTTGTAGGTAAGAAATTTTATTTTATATTGTCTTTTGTATTGTATTTATATTTTATTTTGTATTGTATAAAAACGCGGGTTTCCATTTTTTTTACATTGCCCACAATAATTATAAAATTTGTGTGCGAATTTGGTGCTATGAATAACTCTGAGTTGTTCACAGAAAACTTGTGCACCATTTAAAAAGTGACTGTAAAAATTCGGCTAACAGCTAAAATTCCAAACACTTTTAGCTGTTAAAAATGTTCCCATTGGTATGAGTTCTCTGATAAACTCGAAAGTCACATTCACTTACACGTGACGTGGAATTAATTATATAGTTTCATTTTGTTTACAAATCAATATAATTATAATAAAAGTTGATATAAAATTTGGTCACATTTAAGTTAATACATGGAGCATATTTAGTTCACTAAAGCTTTCGACGTTGCATGGACGTAAAAAATAGCTTTTTTACAAAGAAAGTTAGAAGCAAAAAACCTTCTTGTTTGTAAAACAAATGTTGGAAACTAATTCATTTAAGAAATCAATTAATTTATTGCAGCTACTAATTCAACCCATAATAGTCTATCAATCGATTTGAATCTGCCTCCTGTTGGATATGTAAGACCAAATGACCAAATGGTATGTTCTTAAATTTATACTAGCACATATAAGGTGAAAGACCCAATTTGTGTTAAAAACCATATTTGCGTTAATTACTCAAAATAATATCTATTAAAAATATTGACGAAAGTTAGAAAGTTGTTTTTTTCAATTATTCGATTCCTAATTACAGTCTGATTCATTTCATCAATGTTTTTTACATTAAAAGATCCCACGTTTTGCAAATTTTGAAAACATATTTTGCATGTTTCTAATTAGTTAATTTTGAAAAGTAAACTTTTCGTTAGTTACATTGTTTTATTCAAGTAAAAAGTGAGCATGCAAAAAGTAAGAATGAGACAAGCGGGAGACTTTCAAATGTACAATAATTGTGCAATAATATAAATAACACAAATAGGACCTAAGCTAACACTAATTGGGGTTTTAACCTTAGTATAGGTGCAACAAACTTACAATTGCTATGATTCGTAATAAGGCTTCGTTAATGATTAATAACGATAATGATATAAATAGAAGCAAATTTACGAATATGTATCAAAGGAGATTGATGAAAGCGAGATTTTCAACCGTATTATAGTAAAATCTAGAGGAATCTATTGAATATATTCAATAATAAAGGCATATTCATATATTCTTCCTGAATTGTGCACTGTATCTAAGAAGCTGTTTTTTAAAACCAGAATATAATTCATTTGCATTTTGGGCAGTCTTATCACAGCTGGAATTGTACTATTTTTGCTTCGATATTTATTCTGCGAACTATTCATTCTTATTACATTTATTAAGAATATATAAATGAATAGTCAACATTGTACACTGAGAAATTGATATCATAAATTCTATATTGAGAAATTTTAGCGGTTCTAATTTGTTAAATATTTAATTTGCCATTGTTTTACAATATATTATTGTTCTGGATATAATATATACATTATTTTACTTACAATATGATGTTCTCATTTCCCACGCGGAAAAATTAGATTTGGATTGGAGATGGAATTAGTCTAGATGACTCGCCTGGATTATGTCTGGATTACATCAGGGTCGTATGTGGATCGTTTGTGGATCGTGTCTGGAATGTGTCGGAACAACACGTCTAAACATAAACTGAATGTAAGCTGATTCATGATCACCAGTCGAACTAGTAGATGTTCTCCAGATGCTAGATGTTCTTGGTTTGATACTGTCTGGATAAAAAAAATCTTCCTTGACCGAGAATAGAACCCAGATGCTTTGGTTTATGAGTCTGGATCTCTAACCATTTACCCAAATCGATCTACGACATCAAGGATATAAAAATCATTTAACAACCGCTTAATCTGTAATACATCTGAGATAGATTGATTTGGGTGAATGGTCAGAGATCAAGACTACAAGAGATAAGTCAAGATACCTGGGTTCAGTTCTCGGTCTAAAAATGTTTTTTCTATCCAGTCAAGGACTTTGAATAGTTGGATAACAACTGGAACAAGTTCGGCTGATGATCCTGAGCCGGTTTACATCTAGACACGGTCCAATCACGATCCAGACACGATCCAGACGTAATCCACACAGGTGATCCAGACTCTTTCCACATCCAATTAAACCCTTATTTTTCCACGCGGGATGTTTCCATAAGTATACATGTATACTTATAATTACGACTAATGAATATAAATTGCATAAATTAAAACTCATTCATAGTAAAAGTTAAATATATATCCATAGCGATATACAATGTCGGGGTATTGAAAAAAGCTAAAAAGTGTATTTTATATTTTACTCGCTATTCTTATATACGCCAGATAAGCATATATTCGATATAATTTCTATTTTCTTATACCGAGATTTTCGAAATCGCGTTGAACGAGCGATACCTGTATAATATAATTCGATACATTTTTGAAACGCTTTATATGTTTTACAATTTAACAACATATATTTGAAACATATTTAAAATTATTTTTATTATTAAATATATGAATATTATTATATATAATATAATATAATATAATATAATATAATTATCATTATTATATATAATATAATAATAAGAAATACCGTCGTCTGGTCTAATGACGACGATCAAAAACATATAATAAAATTTTCAAAAATAATAAAATTCAAAATATTCAAGTATAAAATAGAAATAGAATTAAATTCAAATAGACGACAATGTATTAAGAAATTGTGCCTCCTCGGTAGCTCAGAGGTAAGAGCACCTACCCTGATTGTAAAAGGTCGTGGGTTCGGTTCCCACTCGAGGATATAGGCCAAATTTTTAATAATTAGTCGCCTAATAAAATTAAATCTCCTGTGTTTATGAAAATTGCAGAAAGCAAAACGCACAGGTATTAAGATATAAGTATACAATAGGTAATCAAAACAAAAATCTTTCAAATTTAAAATCTTCAAAATAATACTTATATATGGCATCGAAAGACCGATGATTTCTCGATAATAAAATAAAATATAATAATGCCAAATGACAAAGTTTAATAACAAACATAAAATAAATTGTTTTTGTTTCGTGACTAGCTAGTAATATTTATTTTAAATTTAATATGTTTTCTAATTAACGAAATTATATAAAATCAATTAATTAATCAATTAATTAATTTATAATAAATCATTTTATTTATAAAACATATATTCAATAATTTGGCAATATTAAATTTGCAAACAATATAAATATAGGTTATGGACAAATTGTCTCAATAAATAAATATATATATTTATGTAAAAAATATATATGTGTGTAAATTTTAATTACCGTTTTTTTTCCTCTCCATATTTAATTGGTCAACAATTAATTCGTTTTTATTAATTCACACTATCGTTTCCCCCAAGTATTATTCAAATATTTGAATGTTGATTATCGGAACAGCAGTACAGTGAACAGCTACCGACGAATCACTTCTAAGTGCGCAAAACGATGCGCGGTAACATGCAAACATACATGCAAAAACTGAGAACGGCTTCAGTCTCAAGCATGCAAAAATTGAGAGAGTCGAGTGTATAATTAAACTATTATTTTGAAAATTGAGTATTATAAATGACATTATTAATATAAAATTCTTGATTTCTGAATTGGTTCTGAAGTAATGGAAAGCATATTCTTCACTTAAGTATAATGTTGTTGTGAAATGGTTAAAAACAAAAAAAGGAAGAAAGAAAATAATAGGACAATAACAGTTATAACTAAATTAATAACAACAATGATAGACAAAGCATACATAAACATGTTTGCAAACATTTCAGTTTTACTAGCATCTAGCCAATATATTTCCTTATGTATAATAATGTCAAAATTATCAGTATATACCTATTAATTTATATTTCACTTATATTTTATTTATTTGTTAATTTAAGTTCAAACTTCAATGTTCTTGAAAATAAAAATATCATAAATTAATTAATATTTTTTTGAAAATATATTAATAAATAAGATATCTATCTTCGAATTCTATTATCATTTTGAATTACAATTTAAATCAATATTTGTAAAGTAATGAATTTGAAATAAATATATTTCTAAAAATTTGTTTATTATTAAATCATAATATAAAAATGTATCCTTGATAAGAACAAATTATCTATTTATTCTTCAATTAAAATAAATTCTGTGGAATTTTCCCATTATTTCATACTGCAATTTCAATTCGATTGCGTTTAAATTAAATTCAATGCAACTCTACCTTTAATATAAGATAAAAGAGTATTTTCAATTTACTTAAAAAAAGACGC
>JABFPY010000026.1:0-18720 GCA_022817165.1 Phoenoteleia sp. ZL-2020 | reverse complement strand
ATTTTGGTTTTTAAATTCTTTATTCTTTTTCAAGTAGAGTTCCTAAATGTATAAGTTAAATACAAATACGAATATTTACATACAAATCCTGGGAACATTTGTTAGATAACTTTGAAAACATCATTGAATACTAATTTTAGAATATAAAGAAGTTATATTACCTGAAAATTTTCTAATCCTCCGGCTATCCTGATTCTTGAATTGGTGTAGTAATTAGATGACATGTGCTGATTACTTTGGAGTATCACTGACCACAATTTTATATATGCAACTCTTTTCAATTGTTAGTTCTTTAGTGCTTGCTTGTAAGCATAAAACCCAAATAATAATCCGACAAATGGTAAACCTCAATTTTGAATTTGAACAAATGTTATATCGCATATTATAGAGTAAATAACAGTTGCCACTAAAATACATAACCAACTCAAGAATCAGTAATAGACATACCATTAGGCAAATTTCAGTTTATATAACTTCATTTTACCCTAAAATTATTAACTATTCGCTTATAATTTATTCATAATTATAGCGGATAAGCTATTACACACTCCGTGATTAAGTATGTAAACATATTTTGTATTTAAATTTTTTATTCTATTTTAAGAAGAGTTCCTAAATGTATAAGTTAAATAAAAATACGAACATTTACATACAATTCCTGGGAACATTTGTTAGATAACTTTGAAAACATCATTGAATAATAATTTTAGAATATAAAGAAGTTATATTACCTGAAAATTTTCTAATCCTGCGGCTATCCTGATTCTTGAATTGGTGTAGTAATTAGATGACATGTGCTGATTACTTTGGAGTATCACTGACCACAATTTTATATGTGCAACTCTTTTCAGTTGTTAGTTCTTTAGTGCTTGCTTGTAAGCCTAATACCCAAATAATAATCCGACAAATGGTAAACCTCAATTTTTAAATTGGACAAATGTTATCTCGCATATTATAGAGTAAATAACAGATGCCACTAAAATACCTAACCAACTCAAGAATCAGTAATAGACATACAATTAGGCAAATTTCAGTTTATATAACTTCATTTTACCCTAAGATTAGTAATTATTCGCTTATAAATTATTCATAATTATAGCGGATAAGCTATTACACACTGCGAGATTAAGTATGTAAACATATATTGTTTTTTAAATTCTTCTTCTTTTTTAAGAAGAGTGCCTAAATGCATAAGTTAAATAAAAATACGAATATTTACATACAATTCCTGCGAACATTTCTTAGATAACTTTGAACACATCACTGAATACTAATTTTAGAATATAAAGAAATTATATTACCTGAAAATTTTCTAATTCTGCGGCTATCCTGATTCTTGAATTGGAGTAGTACTTCGATGACATGTGTTGATTACTTTGTAGTATCACAGATCACATTTTTTTGTGCCAAACTTTTCGGTTGTTAGTTCTTTAGTGCTTGTTTGTTAGCATAATACCCAAACAATAATCCGACAAATGGTAAACCGGAATTTTGAATTTGGACAAATTTTATCTCGCACATTATAGAGTAAATAACAGATGCCACTAAAATACCTAACCAACTCAAGATTCAGTAAAAGACATACAATTAGGCAAATTTCAGTTTATATAACTTCATTTTACCCTAAAATTAGTAATTATTGCTTATAAATTATTCATAATTATGGCGGATAAGCTATTACACACTCCGAGATTAAGTATGTAAACAGATATTGTTTTTCAAATTCATTATTCTTTTTCAAGAAGAGTTGTTAAATGTTAAATTTAAATAAAAATACGATCATTTACATGAACATGCAAGCTGAGAAAATTAATGTATATCTTATCATTAGATGCCATGATAAGAGTCAGTGCAATTGGTCCGCAATATTTTAAGAAAAAACTTAATTGTGTAGCCTTCCAAGTGCTAAAACTGTTGATTTCTTCAGGCTTTCGAGCAAACTCTGATGGTGTATAACATTGAATTCCGATTAAATAATCTGTTATCAAACTCGATTTTGCTTTAGTCATATTTCGAACTGCCAATGGGCCGGAATGCCATAAAGAAATAATTTTTTTTGTAACGCCAACATATACTAGGTGCATCGGATCTTCTGGTACTTGAGCTACTGAATTAAAATTGTGTACATTAAGAAGAATTGATGTTCCTATATGATAATCTTCATCAGATTGAAGTTTAAAGCTTTCATGTGTTCTCAAAGGAAAATGCTTTCCAGCAAATGACATCTTATTATTAATCCATGCCCCAGAAATCGTGCATTTATGGCATGAGTTATATCCAGTGTGTCCTTTGGTTTTTAAAATAAATGATTTTGCAGGTTTATCCAAAATGATGGAATGTATACGAACAGAAATAATTGAACCATTATAGTTGAATTCATTTTCACATAACGTGTTTAAATCACGTACAAGAAATAGTACATAATCATTGCTGTCTGATGGTATTGAGTTTCCATAATAGCACCCAACTACAAAAACTTTTCCATTTGGAATTATTCGTGCTAGTATTGGCCATAAAGAACTACCTCGTACAGTAATTGGTAAACCATCTATACCAATCTGTATCCCAATAGAAGAAATATTGTCCGAATAATTTCCTAAATAGTATCGAAGTTCTCTAACAAAACCAAAATGAAAATATTTTCCTGGAGGAACTGAATAAATAATAGTTTTGCGTGGAGTTTGAAGAAGTGTTCTGGCACATTTTGGCAAATGAAAATAAGGTAAAAAAGATCTCAAAAAATGTAACATGAGCGTAACTGATTTATGCGTCCAATGGCTAAGGATACATATATTTGCCAAACCCTTTTGAAATAACTCTTTACCTGTTTCGAAATTAATACGAGCATCTAGAACAAATGGTGGTATCACATTATTTTTACTTTCTTTTTGACATGAATCACTAAAACGGTGTTCTTCTTTGTCATAGTTTTCTTGAATAATTGTTTCGTTCGTCAAAAACTCACTAAAATTAGAATTATTTACTTGATCACTGCTTTCATCAATAATGATATTTTCCATCAATGAATTATAGTTTTCATCTATGAACATTTTGTTTTCATGATTTAATGAGTTTTTCTCTTTCCTGCTTTCTGCGTTTACATCGGCTAATACTTGTTAATTTTTCTTCATTAAGGAAGGTGTTTTATATTTTGGTATCCCATAAATTTTTTTCAATAAAATATTTTTTCTTTTCTCCATCAACCGGTTACGATGTCTACGTGAAATTGCCATTCGTGATTTCATCTTTATAATGAAAGTTATTCCTAAAATAAAAACAATTACTGTTAATGATCGAAAAGCAATTGCAAAATTGCATGCAATTTAACAAATATCAGCACATAAAATAAATACTTATAAACATTTAGTATGATGCTGGGAATAACGTCGTAAATGTTGTTAAACAGTGGCAAATAGTAGCAACTGGACTACATAACATTTTCCAAAAAAAATTAGAAAATTTGATTATAATTTTTCAATTTAGATGATTTTTTGATTTTAATTTTTTAATTTCCATTTTTCAAATTTGATTTTTGGATTTTTACTTTCATATTGTTTTTAATTTTCAGATTATTTTTTTTCTTTGAGTTTTATTTTTCGAATTTTATTTTATAATTTTTATTTTGATATCTTAAATGTAATTGTTTGGTCATTGATGTATTAATTCTTATTTTGTGTTTTTGATTGGTTTCCGATTTTGAAATTATAATTATAATTTTTTGATTTTGATTTTGAATTTGATTTTAATTTTTTTATTTTATAATTTTCATTTTGATATTGGCTTTAATTTTCATATTAATTTTGATTTATCTATTATAATTTTTTAATTTTCGTCTTTTTTCCATTTTTTTATTTTAATTTTTTGATTTCAATCTGTTGATTTTAATTTTTTGATATTCATTTTTGGATTTTAAATTTTTGATTTTCATCGTTTTTCGATTTTGAGATTATAATTTTTTTGGTTTTCTGTTTTTTATTGTAAAGTTTTTATTGTGATATTGATTTTTATTTCCATATTGATCTTGATTTTTTATATTAATTTTTTTATTTTTATTTCTTTGTTTTCATTTCTTAACGTTAAGTTTTTCAATTTAATTTTTTACTTTTGATTTTTTCATTTTCATGATTTTAATTCGATTTTTTAATTTTGTGTGTATATTTAGCCTTATATTTTTTTTATTTTAACTTTTTAATTGTGATAATCGAGATTTCAATTTATTGCATCGAAAAAGCAAGGAAAATCGTGTAAATATGGAAATAAAAATCAGATTTAAAAATGAAAATCAATAGGAAACCACGTACCCTGTTACATTATTTGTTCAATTGTTCTTTTTTTCATATTATAACAAAGTTTAAAAGTAGCTCAATATATACAATAATACTATAATACAAAATTATATTACACAATAATGCACTAACCTTTTAAGAAGCAGAATTTTAAATTATTTATAACCAATATGTATTTCCTGATTCGTGCAGATTTTCAGGTTATAACTGTTTATTTATATCTCATGTTGTTGTTGTTTTGTCATTTTATGGTCGCAGAAGAAAAAAGCCTTCTATAAAAACCGTTAACCTAATTTCTAAAATCGGATAGATATAAAGTAAAATCTGAACACAATTTATGTCCCCTATCTTTTCGCCTGATTTTAAAATCGAGATCTCAAAATCATAAAACACATTAAAAGAACTGTGATAAAACTGTGAATAAGTGCGTGTATCTTTCTCATATTCATGATGCGAAAAATGACAGTAATTATAGTTTCTGAATGTTTCTTGAATACACCAATCGGATTAGCTATAATCTTGCGCAACAATGTGTATAACAAAAACAAACGTTTTTCACGATTTCTGAATACATTATTTATAATAGAGTTCTGACTTGCCAAATACTCAACTAAACGCAAGATTTGCAATATTATTATATAGCAGTTGCACTGTAATACTTGAGAATAACACGCCAAGAAACATTACATTATATATTACATAAATGTTATTGATTTTTGAAAATTCAATAAACAAGGTGAATTAGTAAGAATCTACTATCAATAATTCTGTAACTTTTCATCGTATATAAATAAACAGGAAAAATAGGATTATATTATAATTAATTGTATATCAGTTAAACAGAAAATGTGAATCATAATATATATAATATTCATAAAATATTCATATTTGAAATAATGGATAAAAAATGCCTCTTAGGCCAAAATATGGTTATTTAATTAAAACTATGTTCAGTTTTATTGTATTATTATATAATTATATTTTTATATTTTTTAACAACATTATTAATTTTTGTTTTTTTACATAATTTTATAATACTTATGTGTTTCAAATTACTTATATTATTTTTACAAAGTTTTCAAAAGGTACAAATTATCTGACACTATTTTGGAGACATATTTCTAGTAATAATTAGCCAAAAATATAAACTTTGGTTTATTAATATGCGCAAACTTTTTTACGTAAAAAGAAAAGTGGAAAAATGAAACTTTTCTGTAACTCTGCTATATAGAAATTGCTTTATATAAATTTAGTTTTTTTAGTATTTTATCGTGTTAGTAAAAAACGGAAATAAACGCTTTATTAATCTTAGATACTTAATAATAAAAATTAAAATAAGTATATTATTTGAATAATAAATACGTCATATAAAATACTATATAAAATAAAAAGTATAGTTAAATTATAGTGTATTATATTATTAAATATATGAAACTTATTTCTTTTATAGAATGACGGATACGAATGCCAAAAACACATATAGCGTAATTCATTTTGTTGATAGTGGGGTGCAAGTCGTACCCACATGTTGGATGCTAGATAACAAAACATGTTCATATCCATGTTATAAAACAATGAAGAGAGTGAGAAAGGCTGTTGAAGAACTAGAAACTCCACAATACAATTGGGTATATTATGACATTGTTAAAATAGTCGGCACATGTGGTAAATGTTATATTTTATACTTGAACTCAATGCTAAAAAGTTCATAAATACATTGTATTTTATTTAAACAATTTCTTAAAAATAATTAAAGCCTGGTTATTCATGATATTTTAAAATCTGTATAGGACTTTAAATTGATCGACATTATTTAATCCGGAAAAGTCCTTATTCATCTTTTAAAGAATTATTTGTAAAAGAAATTATACTAATATTACATTGTTAAAGAAAGAACATCATTCCGTTAGACAACCAAATTATCTTTAATTGAAAATTGTATGAATTAAAAATGTAGCTGAAGAATAATCCTAATACACATTTGATTTCAGATTCAATAAAAAAAGCTGATAATACGTTGGTATTATATTTAAATGAAACGGAAAGTGAAGATGCAGAAGAAGCTAAGAAAACAAGACATGATCGTGCCAAAAAACATTATTCTTCCTTTGAAGTGGATGAAGAATTTATATAGGAGGGAAAAAATTACTCTGTATTACCGCCAATATTACGTATGGTTACTTAATTACAAATAAAAGTTTCCTGTACATAATATATTACAATTTAATGAATTTTAATTTTAAAATTATATTAACTTTTAATTTAGGATTTGGTCCCGAAAAATCTTCTCTTCAAGCGATTGTGTCTATTAACACGCATGGAACGAAACGTAAAACAACTGTTGAAGAAACTCAAAATGATGTTTTAGAGGATAATTTTAATGGCAACTCAAGTTTTCAGAAAAATTGTGACGGTTTAACTGATGACAGTAAGTATTTTGGGGGTTTTAATGAATTAAACAACAAATTTTAATTTGGGAAAACACTGCTTTCCGCAATGCTTATAAAGAGTTTTCTACTGCAGAATCTGTAAATTCTCGGTGATGAAGTAAAATGTACATACAAATGTTTCAATTCATTAAAGTAATAGTCAATGCTATGTTCACAGAAACAGTTTTTTCAAAATTTTAAATTGTTATTTGTATATTACTCAATTTGCATCACTAATTGTAGCATCACTAATTTTACACGTTTTAAAACATTAACAAAATTTACAAAATACAGAAATGTTTAGATCGATGACAAAATGTACAGAAAATTAAAGGAATTTATTTTTTCAGGTGAGAAAAAAAACGAAATATCACTATTTTTAATATTTTGTAATTTTATTACGAAATTTTAACAATTAATACTCTCCTGTTTCTAATATTATTAAATTTAAAAAAACATTGTCCGTGACTATATAAATAATTTGATACATCGCCTTAGTTAGTTGTTTTTTTCCAATTAAATTTTTATTCTGATTTTAAAAATTAAATTCATAATTTAAGTTAATTTGATTTAGAGTTTAGTATTTAATTCACATTGATTTTTGATATTCATTCATATTCACTTTTATTTATCGCTGTTATATTATGTCATTCATAATTTTAAACAAGTTTTTTATTTACAAATATGACATTATGTCATCCCATCAAACGAAAAACAATTTGAAACAATTGAAATATTTTCAGTAAATTTTGTCCTAGTTTCAAACATAATTTGGATCATTGTACAGTCATTTTCATTCATGCCTGGACCCTATCTATATTTGTTTCTTTGTTTAACATTTCTTAACACCACTGTTAAAAATGGAAGTTTATATTGTAAAATTATAATTCGCTGTTCACAATTTAATTCGATTACTACAATTAAAATTATTAATCAAAATTTATAGACATTATTAGACATACTATAAATAATATCGTTTTAATCTTCAATTATAATACAATTGAAATATTGAAAATACAAATATTGAACTATTTGTAATTTAAATTCTCAGTAATTTTACAATTAAAAGTTAAAATTATATTTTTAAATAATTTCAAATATATCACCTTATTTGTACATAAATCAAGATTTTCAAATTATAGATAACAAAATATAACCGTATCGAGTGAAACTGTGCATTATATTAATATTAAATGAAAAGGCGTTTCAACCCGTGTTATTGGAATGTACTGGAAAATCACAGTATATATACTGCACATATACCTATAACTCGTTGTTCTTTCTGGAAACTATTTTAATTCTGTTAGCAATATCTTTATTTAAGCAGAAAATAAAAGTTTACACATTACTGCTTGAGTTAATTTCCCATACACTAAGAAGACAAGACTTTATGTATACATGTCTGACTTATTTTCGTCAGACATGCATGAAAAACGCGCAGAAAGTCGTAAGGAATTTTTAAAAGTTACAGGCACTTGGGACAAAAAATATAGTTCGCATCATGGAAAAAATTTAAAAAACTCTACCCTGTGCAAAATATACTATTGTAATTGAATTAAATGTTATTATACAATTTAGAAATCTTATAAATAAAAATTAAACTTGTTAGTGACACAAGAAAAAGAGAATGAAGGGACACAATACGATGACTTCAATGAAGAGAACGAGACCAGCGATAGCGATAATGAAAGTGAAGATGCAGCGAGTTTAAATGTAGAAGGTAAAATAAATCTTTTTTAGCCTTTTCAAGAATGCATTTCTTTAATTAGCAGATATTTTTAGTTTATATAATTTTTATTGTTTATATAATATGTATGCTGAATAAATATTTTAATTAATTTATTTTCATTAATTTTATTATTAACAAAGTTCTACTAAATTAATTTTAATTTTGGAAAAAGTCATTTTTTTAAGAAAAAATATTAATTATTTCAAGTGTATCTCACGGATACACTATACTGCAAAGGGTTAATGTGATATCCAATTTGGTGTTCATAAACATAAGAAATAGTAAATTAATTCTAATAATGTAGCAAATTGATTGTGAATTGATCAGTTTAAAAATTCATAAAAATAGTAGAATTTTTTTAAAACTTAAATCGATTTTATAAATAGGTATTGATAATAGAAGATATGTTACAATCATGTAAAATTAATTATAATAGAAACTGAATTGTAATTTGTACTATAATTTTTTCAGAACCTTCGTTTGAAAATAATCAACCTATGAAAACATTTGCATCTAATGAAAAACGTTTAAAAGTAATGATGCCAGTAACATCAAATTCTGAGAAACAATCGTCTTCTTCAGCAAAGATTGCTGCACAACTTAATGAAGGAAGTCAGTCGCGAAGAGAGCACTGTAAGTTTAACTTATTTAAGAACTATCAAAAGAATTGGGATTTGACTTATATATTGGTATTCAGTTTAGTCAATAGATGTTAAAAATTAAATATTTATTATAATACTTTAATACATCACTTTACTACTGGCATAACATAAATAATCATAATTTAATAAACAAATTACAAGTTATAATATATTTCCTATAAAAAATATGAATTTAAAATATATTGCACAATAGTTTAGATCTAAGTGAAGAATAATGAGAAAAATATACAATATATTTGTCCTTGTCTTTCTCTATTTAACACAAATTGTGTAAAATATGACCATGGCATCAACTTTTAAAAATGTCACGAAATGTTATGTATTAAATTATTGTTCAAATTAACCTTTAGTTTCCAATTCTTTTTAAAATTTTGAGAATTTTTAAACTTTTAGTTTAAACTTTACACTGAGAAAAATAGACTGTAGAATTAACAATCTATAATATTGTACTAAGAGGATCTGGTCCAAAAGCAATCATAGAAAAGTATATATACCCAATTTTTCTGAATTTTAAAAATATGCCCTTGGTTTCTGGATAAATTGAAATGCTTTTTTAATAAATGTAAATGCTTTTGTTCGCCAAAACTTTGAAACTGTGTTTATTCTCCCACAAATTTTAAAAGGTATCTTTTCCGTAACAATTTTAAAGCGTGGTTTTATTTTTCCCAGAAATTTTTAATGTGCTCTTGCTCTCAAAAAATTTAACAAACCCTCGTGGGGCCTTGCTCTTTTTCGTATAAGACGATAAAATTATGAATCTTTATCAGTTGAATTGAATTGAAACAAATAAAACTACTTTATGTCAACATAAGGTACTACAAATTATTACGTATTTATTAACAGGCAACCTTAAAGAGGTCCAAGAAAAAAGAATTCTACAGACACAACATGGTGACTTTAATATCAAAGACAGGAACAATGTTAGCGTCATGCGAAGTGACAGTCCAGCTTCTTTGAATACAAAAAGTAAGTGTAATATTGTGAAACGATTTGAATTGAAAATTCAGGGAATAGTAAATTGTAATCTCAATTAAATAGGGTTTTCAGATATCCAGTTTCTGATTTTTGCAAGTTTTAAATGTTACTGTTTGTCTCACGCTTACAGGTTCACAAATATAATAATACAGTATATTATGTCTTCCAATAATACGGATTGTATTACGAATAAAAATTGTATACATAAATAGGACTAAATTTAAACAAAATTATAATAATAATTCATGATATCATTGTTCATTAGAATTTTCCCACAATTATACAGTTATTTATATAATAGTTTTTGTTTTTATATTTATATTTAATCCAGCCTTAATTTCAAATCCCATTTTTCAATTTAAAGTTTAATTTGATAATATTAGTAAAGCAATTTTTTAAGAGAAAATTTCCTGGAAATCTGTAATAATGTCTCAGTTTTAGTAATTTTTCACTTATTTAGGTTTCAATTATTCAGTGTTGAACTATTATTTCTCACAAATATTATGAAATATTAATAAAAATAGAAATAGTTTAAGACTGAGTGGGACTTTAAACCTTTAGGATGCCATGCAAAGCATTTAAAACTTGCATTAAGTATTCCACATGATCATAAGTATTTTATTATTTTGTATAAAATTATATACTTGAAATACAAGAAATACATAATATTTTATTTATTTATTATATAACATTAAATACATAACATCTCCAAAAACCACCCTTAATGAATTAGTAATTTATTAAAAATAATCCAAATAGTTTGTTCTTCGTGATTTTTTGCAACATCATGGAGAATCTAACTCCCAAGACACACAATTTTTTTCAACCCCAAAAGTGCCCCGGAACATCACCAAAAACCACCCTTAATGAATTAGTAATTTATTAAAAATAGTCCAAATAGTTTGTTCCTCGTGATTTTTTGCAAGATCATGGAGAATCTAACTCCCAAGACACACAATTTTTTTCAACCCCAAAAGTGTCCTGGAACATCACCAAAAACCACCCTTAATGAATTAGTAATTTATTAAAAATAGTCCAAATAGCTTGTTCCTCGTGATTTTTTGCAAGATCCTGGAGAATCTAACTCCCAAGAAACACAATTTTTTTCAACCCCAAAAGTGTCCCGGAACATCACCAAAAACCACCCTTAATGAATTAGTAATTTATTAAAAATAGTCCAAATAGTTTGTTCCTCGTGATTTTTTGCAAGATCATGGAGAATCTAACTCCCAAGACACACAATTTTTTTCAACCCCAAAAGTGTCCCGGAACATCACCAAAAACCACCCTTAATGAATTAGTAATTTATTAAAAATAGTCCAAATAGTTTGTTCCTCGTGATTTTTTGCAAGATCATGGAGAATCTAACTCCCAAGACACACAATTTTTTTCAACCCCAAAAGTGTCCTGGAACATCACCAAAAACCACCCTTAATGAATTAGTAATTTATTAAAAATAGTCCAAATAGTTTGTTCCTCGTGATTTTTTGCAAGATCCTGGAGAATCTAACTCCCAAGACACACAATTTTTTTCAACCCCAAAAGTGCCCCGGAACTACTCCAAAAACCACCCTTAGTGAATCAGTGAATTATTACATATGGACCAAATAATTTGTTACTCCTGAATAAACCGGAATAAACATGAAATGTAAGAAAAATATTTAGGGTAGTCTTGAGGGTATTTTTACTGGGAATTTCAATAAGGGAGTGTTTTTAATGTTAGTTTAGTGTCAGTCTTTCATTTCGAGTTCATTTTAATCGTTTAATTCATATTTGAAATTTCGTTGAATTTCGTTGAATATAAACGGTGAGAACTTCAGACACATCCTTATTTTGAAATTTTCCCTTTGTGTAGAGGCTGTTCTAGATACTTTTGAGAATGGAAGTCGGTATGAAATTGAAAACAGGATAAAGAATTGGTTCCAGCAAGCATCTACAAGAAGAAATAATAAACCAGAAACAAATAATGAAGAAAATCAGGCTCCGGTAGATCAAGATATGGATTCCGAATAAATAACATATAAACATTTATTTTTAAGTAAGAAAATGTTGTCTTACAAAATTGTGATCAAGAAAATGGATACAAATAGTCTTTTACATGGAAACTTTGTTTGTTTGTTATTAATCTTTCATCTATATACTTCGGGTGAAAAAGGATTGTAATACAATTTTTTATTAAAATTTTTCGCAATATTCGAAAAATGTATAACCTATGACGATATGTCAGAAAAAATTCATGTTCCAGATTCGTTGTTCGATAGAGGTTGTTGTACATGCTGGTGGAAAATTTTACCAAAATTTATTCAAAAACACTGAACAAATCTAGAAAAGAATAAATATTTCTGTTGAGAAAAAACTAAAAAATCAAAACAAAACATCTAAAAATATGATATCCTAAATGTTTTAACAATTTTGTATGTACATTTATGAAAGAAAGTACAGACTTTTCTCACCAGAATATTTCAATATTTCAATTTGCCTATTGTTTATTAATAAAAATTCATTTTTACATTGATATTTGTACATTTGTGTCATTTAATTCCTTTAACATATACTTCTGTATGCTAAAATAAACATTTTCATATATATATTTTAAATGTTCAATATAGCTTTGCTGAAAGTATATATTCACACTCATTTACTTGGAATAAACGTTTCTCAAAGGTTTTATAACCGCAAATCAGTATCTTAACCTCAAATTTCAGAATAGCATTAAGCCTTTGATAAACGTTGAATCAGACTTCAATAAACTCTCCCTCTAAATGTTACTCAATGTCTATTTGCGGGACATTTCGACGTTCAATATACATTGGTTCAATCAAGTTTAACCAGAAATATATCTTCCGCAAATGTTTTGAACGTTGACAAAATTTCTTCAATCTACCATCCTCAAACGTTCATGTGTTCTTGGGGTACTGATTCCTGAATTGGCGTAGTAATACGATGACATGTGTTGATTGCTTTGGTGTATCACTGATCACATTTTTATATGTGCCACTCTTTTCGGTTGTTAGTTCTTTAGTGCTTGTTTGTAAGCATAATACCCAAAAAATAATCCGACAAATGGTAAAGCAGAATTTTGAATTTCGACAAATGTTATCTCTCATATTATAGAGTAAATAACAGATGCCACTAAATCACCTAACCAACTCAAGAATCAGTAAAAGACAAACAATTACGCAAATCTCAGTTTATATAACTTCCTTTTACCCTAAAATTAGTAACTATGCGCTTATAAACTATGCATAATTATGGCGGATAAGCTATTACACACCCCAAGATTAAGTATGTAAACATATTTTGTTTTTGTAAATTATTATTCTTTTTAAGAAGAGTTCCTAAATGTATTAGTTAAATACAATTACGAATATTTACATACAACACCTGGGAACATTTGTTGATTCTTGAATTGGCGTAGTATTTCGATGACATGTGTTGATTACTTTGGAGTATCACTGATCACATTTTGATATGTGCCACACTTTTCGGTTGTTAGTTCTTTAGTGCTTGTTTGTAAGCATAATACCCAAATAATAATCCGCCAAATGGTAAACCTGAATTTTGAATTTCGACAAATGTTACCTCGCATATTATAGAGTAAATAACAGATGCCACTAAAATACCTAAACAACTCAAGAATCAGTAAAAGGCATACAATTAGGAAAATTTCAGTTTATGTAACTTCATTTTACCCTAAAATTAGTAATTACTCGCTTATAAATTATTCATAATTATAGCGGATAAGCTATTACACACTCCGAGATAAAGTATGTAAACATATTTTGTTTTTTAAATTCTTTATTCTTTTTCAACAAGAGTTCCTAAATGTATAAGTTAAATAAAAATACGAATATTTATTTACAATTCCTGGGAACATTTATTAGATAACTTTGAACACATCATTGAATACTAATTTTAGAATATAAAGAAGTTATATTACCTGAAGATTTTCTAATCATGCTGCTATACTGATTCCTGTATTGGCGTAGTAACTCGATGACATTTGTTGATTGCTTTGGTGTATCACTGATCACATTTTTATATGTGCCACACTTTTCGGTTGTTAGTTCTTTAGTGCTTGTTTGTAAGCATAATACACAAAGAATAATCCGACAAATGGTAAAGCTGAATTTGGAATTTCGACAAATGTTATCTCGCATATTATAGAGTAAATAACAGATGCCACTGAAATACCTATCCAACTCGAGAAACAGTAAAAGTCATAAAATTAGGCAAATTTCAGGTTATGTAACTTCATTTTACCCTAAAATTAGTAATTACTCGCTTATAAATTATTCATAATTACAGCGGATAAGTTATTACACACTCCGAGATTAAGTATGTACACACATTTTGTTTTTTAAATTCTTTATTCTTTTTCAAGAAGATTTCCTAAATGTATAAGTTTAATAAAAATACGAATATTTGTTTACAATTCCTGGGAACATTTGTTAGATAACTTTGAAAACATCATTGAATAATAATTTTAGAATATAAAGAAGTTATATTACCTGAAAATTTTCTAATCCTGCGGCTATCCTGATTCTTGAATTGGCGTAGTAATTCGATGACATGTGTTGATTACTTTGGAGTATCACTGACCACATTTTTATATGTGCCACGCTTTTCGGTTGTTAGTTCTTTAGTGCTTGCTTGTAAGCATAATACCCAAATAATAATGCGACAAATGGTAAACCTCAATTTTGAATTTGGACAATTGTTATCTCGCATATTATAGAGTAAATAACAGATGCCGCTAAAATACCTAACCAACTCAAGAATCAGTAATAGACATACAATTAGGCAAATTTCAGTTTATATAACTTGATTTTACCCTAAAATTAGTAATTATTCGCTTACAAATTATTCATAATTATAGCGGATAAGCTATTACACACTGCGAGATTAAGTATGTAAACATATATTGTTTTTTAAATTCTTTATTATTTTTTAAGAAGAGTGACTAAATGCATAAGTTAAATAAAAATACGAATATTTACATACATTTCCTGCGAAAATTTGTTAGATAAATTTGAACACATCATTGAATACTAATTTTAGAATATAAAGAAATTATATTACCTGAAAATTTTCTAATCCTGCGCCGATCCTGATTCTTGAATTAGCGTACTAATTCGATGACACGTGTTGATTACTTTGGAGTATCACTGATCACATTTTTATATGTGCCACACTTTTCGGATGTTAGTTCTTTAGTGCTTGCTTGTAAGCATAATAACCAAATAATAATCCGACAAATGGTAAACCTCAATTTTGAATTTGGACAAATGTTAGCTCGCATATTATAGAGTAAATAACAGATGCCACTACAATACCTAACCAACTCAAGAATCAGTAATATACATACCATTAGGCAAATTTCAGTTTATATAACTTGATTTTACCCTAAAATTAGTAATTATTCGTTTATAAATTATTCATAATTATTACGGATAAACTATTACACACGCCTAGATTAAGTATGTAAACATATTTTGGTTTTTAAATTCTTTATTCTTTTTCAAGAAGAGTTCCTAAATGTATAAGTTAAATAAAAATACGATTATTTACATACAATTCCCGGGATCATTTGTTAGATAACTTTGAACACATCATTAAATACTAATTTTAGAATATAAAGAAGTTATATTAACTGCAAATTTTCTAATCATGCGGCTATCCTAATTCTTGAATTGGCGTAGTAATTCGATGACATGTGTTGATTACTTTGGAGAATCGCTGACCACATTTTTATATGTGCAACGCTTTTCGGTTGTTAGTTCTTTAGTGCTTGCTTGTATGCATAATACCCAAATAATAATCCGACAAATGGTAAATCTGAATTTTGTATTTCGATAAATGTTATCTCGCATATTATAGAGTAAATAACAGATGCCACTAAAATACCTAACCTACTAAAGAATCAGTAATAGACATACAATCAGGCAAATTTCAGTTTATATAACTTCATTTTACACTAAAATTAGTAATTATTCGCTTATAAATTATTCATAGTTATAGCGGATAAGTTGTTACACACTCCGAGATTAAGTATGTAAACACATTTTGTTTTTTAAATTAATGATTCTATTTCAAGAAGAGTTCCTATATGTATAAGTTAAATAAAAATACGAATAATTACATACAATTCCCGGGATCATTTGTTAGATAACTTTGAACACATCATTAAACACTAATTTTAGAATATAAAGAAGTTATATTAACTGAAAATTTTCTAATCCTGCGGCTATCCTGATTCATGAATTGGCGTAGGAATTCGATGACATGTGTTGATTACTTTGTAGTATCACTGATCACATTTTTGTATGAGCCACACTTTTCGGTTGTTAGTTCTCTAGTGCTTGTTTGTAAGCAAAATACTCAAATACTAATTCCACAAATCGTAAACCTGAATTCTGAATTTCGACAAATGTTATCGCGCATATTATAGAGTAAATAACAGGTACCAGTAAAATACCTATCCAACTCAAGAATCAGTAAAAGACTTAAAATTAGTCAAATTTCAGTTTATATAACTTCATTTTACACTAAAATTAGTAATTATTCGCTTATAAATTATTCATAGTTATAGCGGATAAGTTGTTACGCACTCCGAGATTAAGTATGTAAACACATTTTGTTTTTTAAATTAATGATTCTATTTCAAGAAGAGTTCCTATATGTATAAGTTAAATAAAAATACGAATATTTACATACAATTCCTGGGAACATTTGTTAGATAACTTGGAAACATCATTGAATACTAATTTTAGAATATAAAGAAATTATATTACCTGAAAATTTTCTAATCCTGCGGTTATCCTGATTCTTGAATTGGCGTAGTAATTCGATGACATGTGTTGATTACTTTGTAGAATCACTGATCACATTTTTATATGTGCCACACTTTTCGGTTGTTAGTTCCTTAGTGCTTGTTTGTAAGCATAACACCCAAATAATAATCCGACAAATGGTAAACCTCAATTTTGAATTTGGACAAATGTTATCGCGCATATTATAGAGTAAATAACAGGTGCCACTAAAATACCTAACCAACTCAAGAATCAGTAAAAGACATACAATTAGGCAAATTTCAGGTTATATAACTCCATTTTACCGTAAAATTAGTAATTATTCGCTTATAAATTATTCATAATTACAGCGGATAAGTTATTACACACTCCGAGATTAAGTATGTAAACACATTTTGTTTTTTAAATTACTGATTCTCTTTCAAGAAGAGTTCCTAAATGTATAACTTAAATAAAAATACGAATATTTACATACAATTCCTGGGAACATTTGTTAGATAACTTTGAAAACATCTTTAAATACTAATTTTAGAATATAAAGAAATTATATTACCTGAAAATTTTCTAATCCTGCGGTTATCCTTATTCTTGAATTGGCGTAGTAATTCAATGACATGTGTTGATTACTTTGGAGTATCACTGACCACATTTTTATGTGTGCAACTCTTTTCGGTTGTTAGTTCTTTATTGATTGTTTGTAAGCATAATACCTAAATAATAATCCGACAAATGGTAAACCTGAATTTTTAATTTCGACAAATGTTATCTCGCATATTATAGAGTAAATAATAGATGTCACTAAAATACTAAACCAATTCAAGAATCAGTAAAAGACAGACAATTAGGCAAATTTCAGTTTTTATAAATTCATTTTACCATAAAATTAGTAATTATTCGCTTATAAATTATTCATAATTATAGCGGATAAGCTATTACACACTCCGAGATTAAGTATGTAAGCATATTTTGTATTTAAATTATTGATTCATTTTCAAGCAGAGTTCCTAAATGTATAAGTTATATAAAAATACGAATATTTACATACAATTCCTGGGTACATTTGTGAGATAACTTTGAACACATCACTGAATACTAATTTTAGAATATAAAGAAGTTATATTACCTGAAAATTTTCTAATCCTGCGGCTATCCTGATTCTTGAATTGGCGTAGTAATTCCATGACATGTGTTGATTACTTTTGAGTATCACTGATCACATTTTTATATGTGCCACTCTTTTTGGTTGTTAGTTCTTTAGTGCATGTATGTAAGCATAATAACCAAATAATAATCCGACAAAGGGTAAACCTGAATTTTGAATTTCGACAAATGTTATCTCGCATATTATAGAGTAAATAACAGATGCCACTAAAATACCTAACCTACTCAAGATTCAGTAACAGACATACCTATAATTACAATGGCATTGTAAATGTTCGGCAAGAGTTACGCAGAAATATTTGTACCCAAAACATTTATCTCTCTCCAAATAATTTCAACTCAAAAATACAAGTTATAATATACTATTACGCAGAAAACATTTACACCTAAAACGTTTTAATTGAGTTTTGTTTTAAAATTTAAGAAGTTAAATAAATTTAGTTAAATCTTGCCCTTAAATGATACCATATGTTTTTGATAAATTGTTATAAATTTTGAATACTTTGATTTGATTGTATATTGTTCGACACTAATGAAACCAATTTCAGAAAATATTTTTTTCGGAAAAATAGTTTTGTTAGTATTAAACATTAACTTTCGATTTTTTTTCATTTAGATATTTAGCTAAATCTTGCCTTTCAATGATATCATATCTTTTTGTGTTTA
>JABFPY010000025.1:0-18869 GCA_022817165.1 Phoenoteleia sp. ZL-2020 | reverse complement strand
CTATACTTCTGTAGTGCCCAACGTCTACTTCGTCGAAAACTGCTCGAGTTTTTCGACCACTAATGAATTCAATTGCACCTAAATATTTGAATTCGTCTTCAGCAAATGATAGGTGAAGTGTATTTGGAATTTCACTCAATTTGATTTCGTCTGCTTGAGTATAAGAATCTATAAATACATTAAAAATCATAAAAAAATTAAATATTACTTATGAATGTAATACTTTTAAAATAATTTTGTATTAAATATGATATATTATTAAATTATTTTATGAATAGATTTACTAAGGATTTCTATAATTTAAAACTTTATTTAAGGTGAAATGTTATGTTTCTTACACATTTTAGTAGTTATTTTTCTTATATTAGGCATTGAAATTCGTAAAACGGGCTTGGTGGAGATCTAATTTTATAAGTAGAAAATGTTGCACAAGAAAAAATAATATATGGTGAAAAAATTTAATACAGTTACAAAGCCAGTTATATAAAATTCTATTATAAGAAAAATAAAAATAAAAAGTCTAAACTTTTATAAATAATCATAATGATAAATAAAAAATGTAAATTATTTGATTAATTAATATATGTGATATATTAAAACAACAATTAAATTTTAAGAATATATTTTGTCTATATTCACATAAAACTTAATGTGAATACAATACATGTATTTATTTTTAAAATCTTCTATAAATTGTATTATTATAATTAATTAAATTAAATTCAATAAATTATATTACTTTTTATGATAGTATGTTAATATAACCTACAAATTTATTATTATTAAAATTAACAATGAACAATTTTGCTTAATTCACAAATTTTTATTTAAATCAATTTATGTAAATTTCTATTAAAATTATTATTGTTATTAATCGTAATATTTACCAAAAGAAATTTCATACCTTGACAGAAGTCTCAAAAGAGGTGTTTCAATTATTCTTAAACATGCTTCCAAATTTTTTTCAACTTAAAAAAGTAAACAAGGAAAATCGTCTTCTCATATTTTTAATCAAAATGAAAACTGGTATGTCATTTAGTCAAATATCAGAATTCTTTCAATTAGATGTATCAACAGTCTCACGCATATTTTATTCTATTTTATCAATTTTATCAGAAGCTACGAAAAAATTCATTTTTTGGCCATCAAAAGAAGCAGTTAAATCAACACTTCCTGAAGCATTTAAACGCGAATATTCAAATTGTAGAGTTATAATTGACTGTACAGAAATAAAAACTGAAACGCCTAAGGATTATGAGAAGTGTGTTTACATGTATTCAAATTATAAATCTGCTTATACGGTTAAATTTTTGGTAGGAATTGCACCTACTGGTTTAATTACATTTGTTTCTTCTTGTTATGGTGGTCGAGCAAGTGATTCTTTCATTACTAATGACTCTGGTATTTTAAAATTGATTGAACCAGGTGACCTCGTTTTAGCTGATAAAGGGTTTCCTGAAATCAAAACTTCTTTATCCGAGAAAAATAGTATTTTTAGTAGTTCTACCGTTTTTACATGACGGCCACTTAACAAAAGAAGAAATAGTTGAAACTTACAAGATCGCAAGTGTTCGAATTCATGTTGAGCGCAGCATACAGAGAATAAAAATATACGAAATATTAAATAAACTACCAACTGAATTACTACCAAAAGTTGATGATATTGTGCACGTGTGTTGTGTTATGGTAAATTTGCAGAAACCAATTATCAAGGATAAATAAAGTATACTTTTGTGTTTTTATAAATTATAAATTATAAATTTATAAACACGAAATGTTCAACACGAATTACAATATTGAATAAATATTTTTAAAGCATTTATAATTTGTTTAATTTTCAACAGCCTTTTAAATTCCAAACTTAGGAATTAAAACGTCCAAAAGATAAGTGAAATAAAACCACTCCAACTTAGGAATTAGAATTTGCAAAAATGATTCATCTCTTGGTATTTCAATAATCAAGCTATCATACTTTTCACTAAAAACAAGAAACACGCACACAGTTAATCCTGCACAGTATAATAAAAGTTGGCATTGAGTGTAATATGAATGCGAAGATTTTAATTCTATAGTCCCATTCTCATTCCTTTGTAAATACGATACATTAATTTGACCATCTTCCTCCAAAAGACACTTATTTTTTTAATGAAATTGGACATTTAATTTCCAGAATTTTTGCACGTTCACCATCCCAAATTATACCATCAGGACTTGCGCACAACCACGGTTGAGCTAAATGTATTAAAACGCCACAACGGAAAATCTGTACTCCAGATAAATTCGCATATAGATTACGTGCAATTTCCTCATTATTAATGCCATACTGAAGATTAGTAAGAGCTTGTCCTTTGACTGATTTTGACTCAATAAATGTAATACTTAATTCTTTAAATTTGCTTTTCCTAGTTTTAATACAATGAGCTCGACTAGCAGAAATCCGAAGTGCACGCTCGGAATGCCATTTTTCATCATCTGCTTGGAAAACTGTATTCATGCAAATATCAGTTAAATTTTTCTCAGTGACAATTACATTATTTTCGTAAAAAATTTGTTTCACTGGTTGTGCAAATGCATAAGACGTGTACGAGTGTACGTCAAAAAGCTTTTGATTTACAATTACACTTTTGGTAACCAAAGAGCAATCCATCTGCAAACGTTTTTCCGATATTGACATTAAAATATTATCTAAGATAAAGGACACTATGTGTTGACTTTCAGTAATCTTTTCGGCGTTTAACATATGATTCAACATACAGGGAAAAGTAACAGCAGATAAATCGAAAGGAGTTAAAGAAGCATTTGAAGCATCGCAAGGGTAAAGACTTTTAATTTTCTTTGGTTTGTTGTACTTTTCTTTGCCAGCCGATGAGATTTTCGGTCTTTTCCACTGACAAGCTTCACTAGTAGAGGTATTAGAAATCTCATTATTAATTTGGTAAACTACAGCAGCAACATGCTTACAGCCTTCACCAAGCCCAGCAGCACATTCACAACTCGCATGCAAAATTTCTCTATTTTTATTAACCTAAAAAATAATTTAAAATCAAAGTGCTTATGTAATAATAATTGTATTAGTTCATGATATTGTAAAGGGTCTTATACATAAAGTTAAACAGTTTTAGTAACTTTTATTAAGACAAACTCCATTTTTTACATAACGAGTTTTAACTTGTTTAAAATCAAGTTTCAAGTTATAAGTAATACAAATTATACAACTTACATCGATAGTTACAGCATATGGGCGAGAATTAATTGATGTTGCTCGTATAACATGGCCCGAAATTAAGAACTTATCAAAAAACTGTTTTTCTTCAATATTAAATACATGCTCACTTTGATGTAACAATTTTCCTTTTTTTAATATTGATTCTCGAAAATAGTTCGTTTTTATAGCTTGAAATCCAGTTCTCAATATAATTACATTATCCATCACTCTTATTAAGATTTTTACACTTACAATTACGTTTTAACAAAGTAAAATTCGATAATGGTTATTCAAATGTTTCCCTGCCGGTACTTATAAATATTACCACCCCGAGCGCTTGTGTCGATCTGAACCACTTGTGCAAAGAGCCTATAATGGTTATTAAACAAGGAAGTCAATATAACCTAGTCCTCATGTTAATGTGATATATTATGGTAGATTTCTATGAAAACTACATAACATATGTTTTAACGCAAATAAGAAACTCACTTTATTTGCCACATATAATTGTTAATCATTTCGATTTGGATTAGTCTTGATATACAAAAAAAAATACAATTTAAATTTGTCTAATTATAATAATAAAATATTCTGATAAAAAAATAAAAATAAATTATTATATTAAATGTAATTAAAATATAATATACGTTACAATGAACTTATAATGAACGACATACTGATTATATTTTTATTGCAAACAAAATCAAATTAAACAGATGAATACAGACATTTAACAATAAATTTGTGTTTTTAAACGTTTATTAAATTTCCCGCTATTCCTGTGATGGCTAAGTTCAGACCTGTCATAATCGATGACATGGGGGCGTTTTTGTTATCTATCAGAATATTTTATGAATGTCAGAATGAATTCTGATTAGTTACAGATATAAACGTTAACCAATCAAGAAAGTTTCTGACATTCAGAGAATTTTCTGAAGAGTAATAAAAACGCCTCCATGGCCAACGTCAGGCGTTTCACTGTGATTTTACTTTAGGATACGTTTTTAATGAAAAATCTCATCAAATTCTGATAAACTGAAAATTTTTCATGATTCTTCGTTTTATAAGTGGAGAAATCACGAAAACTCATTACAATTTAAAAATACTGATTGAAAAATAAGTTCTTTTTGTTAAATACATTATTCCATGATTAAGGAATCTCGCTCTGGTCATTAAATGTTAAAATAATTAATTATATATATATATTATTTCAAAAAAGAATAAATTTGTGGTTTCAGACGTGATACACCACCTGATGAAGTGATACATATTTTTCATTTATTCACACATGATAGGTATAAATATAGTTTCTAATCTGAAATATTATCAATGAGAAAGCCCTAAATGTGGAAATGGAGTACAATAAAAATATTAAAGCACAAAGTTTAATAATAAAGTTTCCAGATCCGGATTTAAACAAAAAAATTGTCCAAGAGTTTCATCCGGGCATACAAAATATCCACTTCCAAAGTCCTAGTGGGCCACGTTACTGTTTTATCCAAATGGCAGAGGATGTAAATATAGATGAAGCCATCAAAGAACTAGAGAAAATAAAATTTGGAGTTGGATATTTAAAGGTCGAAAGGAAGTCCTTGAGAGACGAAGATAATCCAATGCCGGAAGAAATTGATCCCTATACGTTGTATATAGGCAATCTTCCAGAGTCTGTAAATGTTAATGAAGTAAAAAGTAAATTTCCAACAGCCCTCAGAATCGACGTTGGATACGCTCAGAAAATGCGTAATACTCGGTACAAATGATTTTGTATTAATTATTATTATATTTTTTATAATATCCATAAAAATATTATGTGCTTTAAGATTAAATAAATTCTGAAACATTAATATTTATGTAATGTATATTAATTTTTAGGTACGCATTCATTAGATATAATACTGTAGACGAATCAATAGCTGCTTATAAAAAGGCTCATGACTTAATGTGGGATACAAGAAGTATCATTGTACGCTTTCGGCGGCAACGAGGTAATACTTGTCTTCCAGGTGAATCCAAAACTAATGCGAAGAAAGCAAAGGAAAATGCGACAAGTATTTCTGCTACTAATGCTACAGAGACAAAAAATGAAAGTCAAGAAAATAATGACAGTAATAACAGTTTGAAAGCAGAAACTGTTAATGATACTACAAAAACATGCGATGCGCAGCAGGAAAATAACGTTACATCGACAGATATGACAAAATCAGATGAATCAGGTAAATCGTCACAGCAAGAGAAAGAGATACCAGAAAATCCATCCACAGTAGAAACACCTTCTCAAGATAGTAATACCATAGAAGATATGGATATGTTAATGGAAATAAAAGAAGAACCAGTCGAATATGATGAAATGGAAGATAATGATGATGATGATGATGATAACGATGACGAGGATGACGATGATAATGGTAAATGGCAAATTGTTATTCCAAAAATTGGACCCATTACGTATATAGTAAATGAACGGCGCATGGGTACACCAGATGTAAGTATGACTAGTCTTTTTATGTAATGATAATAATATTAACTTTTACACAACGTTTCTCTTAAAATTGATACTTAAAAATGTTTTAGCATTTGGACAAGATGTTTAGTGATCTGGAGCATGCTGTAGATGACATCGAGTGGTAAATTGTCCTAACCATTCTGGAATTAACAGTCAAACATTACATCATCTTCCATTATATGAAATGTACATAATTTTATAATTCGTTAATATTTTTATGCATCTCGTTGTAATTACCAAAGATATATCCCACCACGTTAAATAAGGGATACATTCATTTTATGTAATATAACAAAAAATAATTTTTTACATATTGTATATGTACGACATGTTATTCCTCTATATTTATGTTACCCGCCTATTGATTACTATATGGAGCCATCTGGCACTATATGGAATCCATATGGTTTTAGATGGATGTATGTGGAACCGCAATGTTTTCTTAAGGATGCATATTATTCTATATGGACATGATATAAAGTCATATGGAAAAACATGGAAATATCTGGATTAATATGATCTAAATCAATGAATTGAAACAGGTCCCGAATGGATCCACATAATATCCATGTGGATATATGTGAAGACCACATGGATATGTAAAATATCTATATGGATTCAAATCCCGCACATATGGATGTGAAATGACTTACGGACGATATGAAACCATACGGAATCATATAGAACCGTTCCACAACCATGTGGATCCGTATGGATTTATGTTAATTCTGTGCGGATATGTACAAAATCCATATGTATCCATGCCATGCATAAATGGATACCGTATGATTTATGGACTATATGAAAATATGCGGAAGCATATGGATCCAAATGGATTTATTTAATTTTCAATTGAAACCCCTTATTTTTATTGTAGATTTAGTTTCTACGTCCAAAAATATTGGGAGGGGGTAATTTAAAACATTTTTACGAATTATGCATTTTTTTAAAGTTATAAACGTTTCATTTACCACTATAAGTACGAGAGAGAACATTCAATATTATCTCTTAAACTTTCTCTTAACTAATGGTGGTGAATGATAACTTAAAACGTTATTTAGTTTATAGAAACTGTACAATGTTCAACACAGAATTATCGCTTGTATTTAACTATGTGGATCCGTATGGATTTGTCAATTCTGTGTGGATATGTACAAAATCCAAACCAAACTTATTCCTCCAACCCCACCTCCTAGAGATGAGGAGAGGGGTAACTTTGAAATTAAACTTGTTTAATTATTGCAGATTAGAATGCTACGTATAAAATTAAGGAAACTATATTGGTAACGCTATTTACGACTCATTGTTAATATTGATAACATAATTTACGAATCATGCACCTTTAAAAATTTATAAGCAATATAAACATATAAACAAGTCATCATTCATTGTCATTAAATAGAAAGAGAAAGTTCATAAGATAGAATTAAATGTTTTCTCTTTATCTAATGGCGATGAATGATATCTTAAATTGTTTTTATTTTTTGAAAAATATTTGATTCGTAAACAATGTTTCAAATAAACCCCCAGTTATTTTTATAACGTAAAATCCGAATTTGCAATAAAAAAGGGGTTCCCATTTGAAATATTAAATTTAAAATGGGATCCTCTATTTTCACCCCCAAAGACTGGGTTGAGGGAGTGAAGTTTGGTTTCATAGGATAGATTTTTTAAAAATATTTAACCGTGTCTAGATTTTTTATATATCCTGTATACATGTTGAATTACTTTCCAATTATTTGAAACTATCCCAAAAGTGTAAGAAATCTCTATGGAACCTTATAGATTTATGTAAGAACTGTATGGTTATGTACTAAATGTATACCACAGAAATGTGAATTGTGATTTACTCGTACATGATATGCAACCGAACTATCTGAATATTTTAAAACTAAGAACATAGTATATTTATTATCATCAAATAAAATAATGAGCTTGTTCACTATATATTATGTTAATTATATATATGATATAACATATTTAAAAGTAATATTAATTTTTTAACATATTCCTAATAGTATCGTAACATTTTTCGAAATGTCAATAAATATCATAAAACCGTAGAAACAAATAATATTAACCAATTGCGTTATTTCTGATATAAATTGAACATTGTCTTTAAAATACAGATATTGTTATTAATAGAATTTAAAAAAAAATATTTTAATGAATAACTTTCTTTACATATTGCTTTCTTTGTGGACATTATGGTTAGATTAAAATTATGGTTATTGCAGAATATGTGTTTTATACGCTGGATTGTTTTTTCAAACTATAATTAAAGATATTTAGATTCTACAAAACATGTTGTTTGTACAAACATTATTCGTACTTCAATGTTTGTACAATTAGTGTAATTAAATTGTATGTTCTATTTCTAATCATATCGAATAAAAATGAAAAGTTTGAAGTTTTATTATTTTTTCTAAACAAATTATTTAATATAAGTGTGGAAGAAAGTGCATTGTTATTTATAATATTAAGTTATTAATTACTAATTTGTCAATAATAACTTTATTATTTTTAAATTGTGAATACATATAAAGACGATTTTTGTAACACATTAGCGTCGAAATGTTAAAAAATGTTTAAAAAAAACTATTTATATTAAAATTTGAATATAATATAATCGTAATTATTATTTTCGACTGTCATTGAGTTTTTCACTTATGTATTTATTAAATGATTTCATTTTTGCCGTCCTTTCGTCGTTTGACATATTTTCATTTAGAAATTTGGCTCTGAAACAAGCTGTAAATGAACAAACTGTTAATAAATCATCATATAAATCATTCAATGTATATATTTTGTTAATAATTTTTTTATATACGATAATAAAAAATGATCGATTATCTTGCAATAAAGTATGTTAATAATGCATTGATAAGAAAAAGGAATGAAATATTTTTAAAGTTTATGCTAAAAAATTTCCCCTTCACGAATACTCTCCTGTGTATTAAAAAACTGACTGAGTTTATCATAGGTGAGGTTGATTTTATGATTATAAATTTAATTTAATGGAATATTATTACATATAGTAATATAAAATCAGTTAATGTTTCAGAAATTTAAACCTCAATTGAATGTTAAATATTATAAAGAAATACTACATTGAAACGAAAGGAGAAAATAACAAAGTTATCCAATTGTAGATATCATTTAGCATCTGTGTTAAGCTTATATTCATTAAAGAATTTAATGTTTAACATTTTAGATATTCCTGTTGGCAAAATTGCTTCATCATTTGCTAATAAATTTAAATTATTCTATATAATATCGTAATTTTAATGTATCTAACATATTAAATGTTTAATCTAGATTTTAAAATACAATTTCATTTCGCAAGATAATCGTTGATTCTTTACCTTTCGGACAATTTGTACATTTTTAAACAATTTACAATAATGTGCCCATTAATATATTTTTTAATTTTTTATTACAGTGAATATAAAATAAAATTTAGAGCAACCTTTTATTACATTCAGCTTATTTTTTTCAAGTTCCTTTTTCATTGAACCGTCTTTATTTTTGCTGCTTCGTTTTGGGTTCAATGCATAATATTGCAAGTCATAACCCCAAACTGCTACTAGTAATTCTTTAACAAATAAGGACTCCTTCTTATCTTTGATACTATCCCAAAGAAATTGATCAATATAAATGTCGCCGCCTAAATGTACCTGTAATGTAAAATGCACATTACGTATGTTAATTAGTGTAAATTTAAAGATTCATCGTTTCTCATTAACATTAAAATTGATTTTAATGACTTTCAGATAAAAACATACCAATTTACTGTATTTTATATGTATGTATAATTAATTCAACAATTATGATTAACAATGTTCAAAGATGTTTTTTACCATAAAAAATATATGTTTGATCTATTGTTATATTTATATTTTACATAAAATTATTGCGATGAAAAAATATAAAATTTCGAAACGTTAATGTAACAATAGTTTTAATTGTTCCTAACTACAGCTGATGAAAATGATTTTAAACACTGGATATAATATATTACGTATGTTTAAAAGATATGTATAGAATACTATTATATAATTAATTTACTCCATTGTCTGTAATCTGATATTTATCCAAAATAATTTTTTCTGCGGAAGTAGCTGATTGCAGTGAAGGTCTTGAGTCCACAGCCAGTGCATTTGTAGAATTTGTTACTGAAAAATATATATTTATAATAAAATTGCTAATTATAATTTAATTCTACATAATTTCTTATACATAATTTCTACATAATTTCTTAATTTCTTTAATTCTACCATAAAAACATTACACTGATATAAAATTTACTGATACATAATCGTATTAAAACACAAAATTACGTATATTGTTTGTTTCTTACCATTATTTTCAGAGACCAAGAACATGTTTCTTTTTTCTAAATTTAATCTTTCTTCTTCTACGAAAAAAATTACCATTAATTCACTGTAAAAAATTCTGAAAATTCTGAAGTTCTATTTAATAGATCTATTGCACTAATTAGTAAATTTATAATAATATAAATTTAAAATATGATACACAAAATGAAGTAACGCTTGCTTTTTAATTAAATACCTTGGCTTTGTGTTAGCAATTTGTTTTGTAAATACTTATTTAAATTCACATATTCTGCAACTTCTTTCCGTAGGTCCAAATTTTCTTTTTCCAATGTTTGTATTGTATCTTCTAATAATTTTATTTTTCTATGCAGACATTGCATCTCCTTGTTAGTTGTATACAGTTTATAAGTGGAATTTTCAGTATTTAAATTTCCTATATTCTCTTCCACACTTTCGTACAAAATGTTCTTTTTAGCATCTATTATGTTCTGGCCAACTTTTCTTGCAATGTCTTTCTATAAAGTTGATTAAAATAAAAGAGTTTCAATTTAGAAATATAAAAATACTTCTACAACCTTCAATGTAAATGTAAATTTTAAACATCAAAATGCCTAGTATAAGGATTATCAAAACTCAAAAAATATATAGTCTTTGAAGTCCTGGCTGTGCCGATAACAGTTACATTACAACGATAAATATAGATTGTATAATTCAATACTTTTAAATTTAGTTTCGATATTGATAAAGTATGATTAAAATAATAAGTTTCAGATTTTATCAACCAAATTAGCCCGTAATGTAATCCTGTGGATAAAACTTTATGTTTAAACGAACTAAATATTGGTTTGTTTTAGTACATAAATAAAACAATGATTACTTTCATGAAATGACGATTTGAGTTTCTGTAATCACGAGGGAGTGACAATAGTAGTATTAAATTCCGATTTGAATTTCCATAATAAGTTTTCTTTTTCATTCAAACATTATATGACAAATAAAATACACGAAAAATAAGGTTATAGTATCATAAATTAATTAATGAATTTGTTTTTATAATAAAAGAGTAAAATTGTTTGGTTGATATGTCATGAATTGACATATCAATTTATTATTGCTTATAACAATTGGATATATATAAGAAAAAATCACTCTGGAAACCATCTGATTTCTATAATAATGCCACATTTGTGCCAGACTCATACCACACTCATGCCAAGCTCATGTCAGACTCATGCCAGACTCTTTTCGCTCCTAATTAATTTCTTTAGAAGACATGTTGTTATAATATTATAATATGTCAAGTCAATACAGCCAATTAATATTTATCAATTTGGTAAAACAAATCTGATACTAAGAAACATAATGTCCTAATTTTTATTTACAAAATTATTATTACTATTAGTTTATGAGTTGAAATGAATATCTCACCTTAAATAATTATGTATAGAAAAATATAATTTTATAAATATTAGTAATAAATAACTTCAATTACTTCTTCTTTCTTTAAATTTTTCGTGTTAGTTCTTGGTTTCTTCGTTTCTTCTATCTCTTCCTCAGACTCAGAAAAGTTATATGACATATTCCTCTTTCGTACTGCCTTCTTCTGCAACATCTTTTTCTCTGAAGAAGCTTCCGCAGTCACCTCATCACACTCTTCCTTTTCTTCCGATTCGCTAGTACTTTGAAGGTTAGAATTAAACTCAAAGCTACCTTTTATTTTGGAGAACTTTATGCGTCTAGTATTAGATATCTTTCTTTCTATATCAATCTTCGAACCTTAAATAAATATTAACTTGTATATATATTTATATAACGGAACCTATATGCAATGAACATTTCCAACAGTTTGTCTAACAATAACCTGCCAAACTACTGAGAAACTTTAACAATTTTTAAGATATATGATTTACTTATTTATATTATATATATATATATATAATAATATATTAATTGTATAAAAAAACATTTTAATAATATTTGTTAATTCATTGCACATTAATTTTTCAAGTCTAACATAAGTATAACAAAAATTTTACAAATTTATTAAAGTTAAAATTTTCTCAAATTTACTGTAGCAAAAGTTTTGCAATTTCCTTTCTATTTTTCCCTTTAACTCTGGCAGTTTTGCATTTGATACAATTATAACCCTGATAACCAGAATTATATAAAAATGATATAAATTTTATGTAAACACCAATTTATGTAAATTTTATGTAAAGGGGATTCCTCATTGGGCTGCATAATTTACATAAATCGTTTACATTAAAAATTATAAACATCTAACTCCATGATTTCTTGTAGTTAAACTTAATATTTTGGTGTAATATAATATTTACAATAAAAAACTATATTTTAAAAATATTTTTAATACAATTTTAGTTTAAAATAGTGTAAAATAAATAATAATGTATACGGTTTATGTAAATGATGCAGCCCAATGAGGAACTCTCTTTGTCTAAACTTTATGTAAATTGTTTACAAAATCGTTGGCTATCAGGGAATATTTATTATTACAACAACAAATCTATTTTATAGTCAGATATATAATATGGAAAGATTTGTAATAATTTATTTTTTGTTTTACATGAATTTAAATATACCCACTAGAAAAAAATCTTTCGAAATCCATTCAATCTTTAGAAATCAGTTCAATGTATAATTTCTGAATCACTTAATTATTCAAAAAACAATATAAATATATGACATTTAAAAGAAATCAAACCATTTAAACTTTTGAATGTAATCCAATGGAAAACAAACTTTTAGCTGATAGATTAGAAAAATAGGTTATAATGAATGGATTTTGAATGTTAAGTTATCATTAAATAAAAGTCATACGAATGAAATTTTACAGATTTCTATGGATTTCTACGGATTTTTGTGTAATGGAGCATTTCAAATCCATTCACTATTTCAATGGTTTTCTAAAAATTTTTTGCTAGTGGGTAATATGTTTTTAATAAAAAAAATAAAATGTTTTTCCTGCTACTTTTATCAAAACAGGCTCTTTTCGTGTCTGTTTTGGACCACGAAAACAGGACTTTTCATGCTAGTGAAACTATGTAAACTATGTAAACTTTGCAAATAAAGAAAGATAAGCATAGATTCCATTAACTTTCTGTGTAAACATTGAAATATAAAACTATGTAAAAGTTGAAAATAAAGAAAGATAAACAAAGATTCTATTTAATTTTATTTTTATATTATTTTATATTCTTTATTTTACATAGTTTCATCCTGTGTTTTGTATTGCTAACAAAACTTCGTATGTTGGCCTAACATAATATTTCTCTCCGCGTATGGACGACATCAATGTGCCAACCGAGATCTGTAGCAAAACTCGTAAGTTGGCAGCCCTTGCCTTCGGCTCGGGCTACCAGTTCCCACTCGCCACGAAAAGTCGCGTTTTCGTACCTAGCAGTACAATGCACTATGGCGTTAAAATGTTAAAAGGTAATTTTCGAGAACAAATTATTGCGTTAATGAATTTACAATTTTTTAACGAATATAATTTGTAATACGGATTAAGAAAATCATTCACTGTGTGAATGAAATATTAATTAAATTTAATAAAAATTAAATAATGTGAATGAAAATAATTAATTAAATTTTGTGCAGATTATTCTTTAGGATAACAACAATAATTCACTTGCAGAGCAAGTGTCTGTTTTTATGTATAAAAACAAATAAATTGCGCAATCTGCGGTCAATTTGTACAGCGACAAGTATATGGAAATAAACTATTAACACTTAAATTGGGAAAAACCCACTTGTTTAATAATTATAAAAACAAAGACTGGTAATATACTTCACTATATATTCTCTTGCATGGAATTAACTTGCATATAATAGTAAAAAATATATTATATATTAATATAAATTATATGTAAAAAATTCGAAATTAAGAAATTGATAAGTATTATTAGCAGATAAAGTAAATTAATTGAAAAATAACTAGTTATTGTATTTACATATTTTTATATAACTGCAATTTCGTTAGACGAACCAAAAATTTTCCTACGCTTTTCAGTAACGATAATAAATATTGCAGCAACGAAAAATAATCAACGAATTTATTATCGTTCTTATAACAAGCCTTTTTGAAATGTCACAGCTTTGTTAAATAAACATAAATATAACAAATTATGAGTTTTCATGTTACAAAAATTTTAAATATTTTAATGTAATTACACTTACAACCCAAAAATGCAATTCTTGCAAAATATTTTATCTTCTTCTGCTTTACAGTATATAACAAGTGCTCTTTAAAATCTTTTTCGTGGTCCGGTTTAAAATCTTCGATATTTTGCACTTCTACAATATCATACTTTTGTGATCCTTCATAACGTATATAAGCATAAGTACAACGATTCCTCGCAATGGCTGCAAATAAAAAAAATTACTTCTTTCACTTATTGCATTTTTATTTTTTATCTAGCAATAACTAGATAATTAGTATATATTTTGTTAAATCTACTAATATATATATATATACAGAATGTTTATTTCATCTTGAGACAACTAAAAATTTCAAAAATATGTAACGGATTAAAAAAGTTGCAAATAAAATGTACAGTCCCACCCACGGGATGTGGCAGAGAAGAATATGTAAATTTTAAATGTAAACCCTCTTTTTTAATTGTAAATTCATTCGCTAGGTATCCCATAAATATATGGGAAATAAATGCTGATAAAGTTATGATTGAAGAGGAAGTGCAAATAGTATTCGATAATTGTGTTTATTTAAAGTGTTTGTTTTGAATGTGTTTGATCTTAATGTTACTTCTTATTGAGTTTATTTATATTTATCTTTTTATTTATTGTGTTTGTAAAAAAGATGTAAATGTAATTTGTGATCGTTTCAAATGTATATGATTTTTATTGTGTTGAAAAATTTTGTGTTCATTTTTTGTGTGTTCATTTTTAAATGTATTAGGACAAAGTGTTTGAATAAACAGTGTTCGTTTTAATTTCTGACGTTTTAATATTTGTTATTTTTTATTGAATGAATAGAAGTAAATTAGTTAAGGCAATAATTAAGAAAAAAATTCTAGAAAAATAATTAAAATTATCTATTATATAGTTTTATAATAAAGCAAATATTAAAATTAATGATAATTCGTTTCTGAAAAGGTTATAGTAAATATAATATAAAAAGGTACAGATCTGAGTCCCTATAAAAAATAAAATCGTCCAAAATTTGCTAGTTAAAACTTGTTCATTGTTCTACTTGTAAACACGCACACACACACACGCACACAAATAAACCGTTGAAAAACATATGGCGCATTAAAAAACCAAAACATGTAATCTGAACAATTATTATATTTAAAATTAATAATTTAATGAATTAATTAAGAACAATAGAATATAATTGTGCGTGGATACTCTTTTTTATATAATTTGTTAATAATTTACGAATATTTTGTTTTACTGTACTATACATTTTTGTACTGATAGATAATATAATAATTATTCTTCAACATCCCTAATTACATTGTTGAATATTGTGAACTAAATATGAAATAAAATATTAATTTTATGAATCTTACATATGAGTTTTATAATGTTTTACATTACCTGTAGAATCCAAATTATCTTGCGACATGATTATTCAATAAAGATCAAAACGATCAATGTTTAATGCGTTGATTAGAAGACAACACTATTACCAACGTTACAAAAAGAGCCACATCGTTTGCGTTCCAAATAGCTGTTCGCAAGAATTCCCGCCAATAACAACTTGCTGTTTCACAAACGCGATCTCTGTATTTTGAAAGAATAAGTATAAACATTGTCAATATTTATGTTATTTACTTTTAAACTAATTTATTAAATGAAATTCACTTATATATTTTTTTTAATTAATAAAAATTAAGAAGATTAAGATGATATATCATTCGGTTTGTCTATCTCTCTCGCACGATGTAGGGACTTTTTAATTAATGAATTTCATGTAATTAATTTCGAGAAAAGCTCATAGTACTTCAATTGATTTTTAATGGGAGAATATATTAAGTTTAGAAAACACGTCTTGTGTAATCAATTTTTTGACATCTTTTGGAATTACGAATTTGCTGCAACAAAAAAAAACGGATTCCAAAAGATAACAAAAAATTGATTACTAAAAACATGTTTTGTCAGTTTAAAATATTCTCCCTTTATAAATCTATTGAAGTACTATGAGCTTTTCTCGAAATTAATTACTTGAAATTCATTAATTAAAGAGTCCCTAAATCGTGCAAGAGAGATAGACAAACCCAATAACATATCACCTTAATGGTTTTAATAGAGCAATCAAGCTGTGGGACCAAAAAAGAACAACAGCAACATTAATAAAAATTAATAATATTATTAAATAAAGTATTTAACACATTTCAAGTGATGTTGATCATTTACTACCACGGAGTTAAGGTGTTTTTAATTATTATTGTTATAACATTAAATTCTTACCTCAAATTAATTGTACCTATTCTAGTAATTTGGGAGTAAACTGGGAGTAAGAGAATGGAACGTGATTTTTTTTGCCCCCTCAAAAATGCGTTCCGTACTTTTGTTTACAATTGACCACAAAAAATAAATTTGATTACTGTACAAAATTTAACATAACGTTTTATTTAAAAGAATTAAGAATATACTAATCTAGTAATACATGCGTTCAACATTACCTTAAAATATCGCTATGTTCATGAAATAAATAATTCAGTTTCCAAATAAAATATAAGAATTGTGAATTATTAATATTTAGGAACGTTCCAAAATGTACTGATAGTACTGAATAATTCATTGCATCTTTCTTCATTATGGTAGCTTTCTGTAACTGACTGGCAGTACTGGAAAATACATTGTGTCTTTGTCTAACATATTTAAATTTATATATCTATCGCTCAAGTGCAGTACTGACAGTCAATTATAGTATACAGCTTATATTTATAACAATATTTCTATCTGATTATCGAAATACTACCAGTAAATTTTGTAACGTGCACTATAATGCTTATAACATTTGTGTGCCGCGAGCGTCCTTTGTTATAATAAACCGTGGCGTTTCCTACAATTACATGTTTACATACCATAGTTGGTCAAACTGAGTAGTGAGGACTGACCTTTTATGAACAGTATTTTAGATATTTAATGTCGTTCAACTTTCAACTACACAAAAAAATTAGGTATTCAACAGTGTAATTTTTCTGTACTGACAACTGTATTACTAAAAGAATATTGTGGTACACATTATTTTAATGTGAAAATTTTACATCTTGCGTCTAAATCGTTTATAAGTAAAACGCCTTTGAATAGTTATCCATATTTTTAAAGTATTGAAAGATAGTGTTTCTAAAAGTTACTAAGTGCGAGAAGCAGGAAAAGAAATATGTTTGGGTAAATATAAATTTATGATACAATTACATATAGCATTCAATACTTTAGCCATATTATATAAATAACTTTATAATATTATATGATTTCAATATCCATTCTTCATAAACATGTTCTCTTTCGAATATAATGAATTACACTAAACACAATCTTACTTAATATACTTGCAGATGACTTAATTACATTAGATGGTCCGAAAATACTGGCAATGAAACAAAAACATTATAAAAGGTATAATAAATATGTGGCAGTTCCTCGAACCACCCTTTATAGAAGAAATAAATCTACCAAAGTGCAATCGCAGAATGGTAACAACAGTTACAATAACATTTCTCAAACTGCATATGATGTACAATTATCGTGTGGTAAGTAAAATTTTTTGTCAACAAATTGAAAATGAATATTTAACACTAAAAATACTGAGGTGCCACTTTTTTATCAGTTCTGAACATCTGAAATGATGTAAAAACGGAAATTTCCACTTGTTTTATTTTATTTTTATAATTCTTCATTATTTATAATAAACTGATGAGATGTTAAATTTCAAATTCATACTCCAATTTTTTCATAAGGTTATAGGGTTAGATATATAATACCTTTAAACCCTAACAGAACATGAACTTTAGCTGACATTTATTGAACATACGTTAAAAGTAAATTTTAGGTGCTGAGATTGCTATATTCCAAAAACATTCAATTAAAAGACTTCACTTGAAAGACAATTGAATAATTGAAATTTATAAAATATAAATTTCATTCAAGGAATTAAACATTTTTCATAGTTAATAATTTTTTAATTCAATCCATTTTCAAATTAATATGTGATTGATATATAGCAGTATAGGCATAAGTATTATATATCATATATATGTGAATATTAGTGTCCCCCATGTTTGCAAAGTCAAAATTCTGCTACTTTCATTTTATCTTTATTAAAGTGTTAAAAATTGACAAATCTTAATTTTCAAGTAAATTGGACAGTATTAATACGTACCTGTGATAGGGTTAATTATAACATGGGTTTTACATGGTGCTTCTGCGCTTTAAGACAAATTTAGGCGTTTTTCAAAAACTTTTCTAATATACATTTTGACTTGAATCTAAGATTGTTAGGAGTCACTGAGCACTAACAGAATGTCAAACATGACTTTTGACTTGTTACTAAAACTGTCCATTATAGATAATTTAGCTTTTTCATGGATATTAATATCATTTAATGAAAGGTCAAAAATGTTTTTTAACATTGTATTCTTTTAATAATTATTAATTATATGAAAATTTTTTCTGCATTAGTTTTCGCAGTTATTTTTCTGCAAATACTTTTCGCAGTGAAATATATAATACTATTGGCATATTATATTAAGGGTACATTTTATTAAGTTTAAATTATATGCATTTTTAATATGGTATATTAACTTTGAAGATACACCCGAAGAAAATATAAAAC
>JABFPY010000024.1:0-19156 GCA_022817165.1 Phoenoteleia sp. ZL-2020 | reverse complement strand
CCGTAAGCTTGACTGACATATAAACATTTATTGTTTAGTAACGATTTGTCATTAATTTATTGAACATTCAAGTGTACTCCACGTTCTGTTGACATATATGCACTAGCAGGTGATATTTTTGGCAATAAGTAAATATTGCAGTTTTCATGGTTCATAAGGTCGGTTCTACACTTGCATTGTAAATATCTATAAAGTTTATTACTCAACGTTTCCAGTACATAAAATATGAAATAATTTTAAAGTCATGGGTATATTATGTAACAAAATTCAGTATATAATAGTATGTAACAAAATTCAAACTTTCTAAAAGGAATAAATCATTATTTTAATAGAAGTAACTTTAAAAATTCCATATAAGTAAACAAAAACTTAAATAATTTCTTACTAATAATTAATTTAAAAAATCTCCAGTTCTAAATAAATTCAACACCGACATTTGTTATCACATATTTAAATAAATTGTTATTAGATACCTGTATATATATTATTTGAAACAATTACATTTTGTCAAAAATAATGTTTCGAAATATTGTCCAGTTCCATTTATGCGTATTTGATAAAAATATTTTTAAATAACATATAAAAGGAAACAAAACTAAAAGCTGTCAATATGTATCATATATATATATATATTTAAAGAAGCTTGAAAAGTATCTTCTTTCACTGAAGTACTACATTGATTGGATCACTGTAACACAGATATACGAACGTAATAGAAAATATAGAAAGATTTCTAAAATATTATTAAAAGTAATAACAATTGTAACTAAATAATTTTGGAACGAAATTTACATAAAAATATTTTTCCTTAGTTATACAAAAAATTGTATTAATTTTTAATTTCATTGAACAATTTGAAGACCTCTTTGTTAAATATAAACTGTAATTGCAAATCACATTGTACCATACAGATAAATATAAAGAGACAAAAAAGTAAATATAGATATTTTTAATTTAAAATGCAAACGTTATGTATATACAAATTCTCTCATTTGAATTAACTTATTCGAAATGATTTTGATATTCCGAATTCATCGAAAGAATTAACAATTATTTATAATTCAATAAATTAAGAATATATTTAATTTAATGTTCTGAATTTATTGAAAACTCTTGCAGTGTCATTAATTAACTAAATTCATGGCATATGCTGTGATAATTAATCAAATTGGTGGTATACCGGAATTAAATGAAAAAAAGGGAAGGTGTGTGTATTTGAGATAACTATTTTTGTTGTTAAAAGAATTAATCTTAGCAATGAATTCCAGTCTGCCATTAATAGATGAATGCTGCACGAAAAAAAATGTTTATGAGGTACAAGTAGACCTCTATTTAAGTTAGATAAATTTTGGGCTGAATCAGCTAAAAATTATCTAACCTTATAAACATTTTTTTCCTTGTGTATATTACTCGAAAGGGATTTAACTAAATCAATTCCGAGTGTAATTTGTCACTATTATTTACATATATAGGATTTTAATAAAATATAACTCGATTATATTTTTATTCAATTAAAAACGAAAATATCAAGAAAAGACAAGTTAACATGAAATTAAGTTCGCGGTAAAATTTAGAAATATAATATTTGTTAATATTATCGATATTAAATTATTAACACTGATAGGAATTGATTATGTATAGGAGTTACATAAAATTTACATCAATGTACTTCCGCATTAGGCTACATAATTTACGTAAATCGTTTACATAAAAGTGTTTACATAAATGTAAATAAAACATATATTGAAATTATGTAAATTTCATGTAAGCAATTTATCTAAATGATTTATGTAAAATATGCAGCCCAATGCGAAAGTAGATTTACATAAAATTTATATAAATTTTTATTTACATAATTTGTACACAAATCTGTTTATTAGGGAATATATTAAATAGACAATTTTAATTAATTACTAATTGTTTCTAATATAAAGGATCAAGTTGCTTATATGAAGGATTTTTATCAAGTCTATATACTATACTTGAACGTAAGTTCACCGTTTAGTAAACAACGTCCAAACAAATTTGTTATATATAATAATTAATACATTATTGTTTATACGACGGGTGTGGTTCATAATATTACAGAATTAAAAACTAGTTGCGGAATAGCGAACAACATTTAAGAAATTTTAATCGTTATACTAATTAGTAAATAATTACTGTTTACATAAACAGAGAAACTGTTTCTGCGAAGGACCAAGTTCATATTACAATAATCTTGAACCAGTTTACTGTATAGCAAGCGGCCTCCAAAAAGATTTTCATATTTATTATTAAAGTATAATTGTTGTTAATTAAATAAAGAAACTGTTTTCATAAATAACCAGATTTATTTTATAATATACTTAAACCAGTTTGTTGCTTAGCGAACGACCTCAAAACAGATATAACAAATATAATAATTAATAAATAATTATTTTAATTTAAACAAAGAAACTGTTTATATAAAGGACCAGGTTTATGTTATAATAAACTTAAATCAGTTCTCTGCTGAGCGAACGACCTCCAAACAGTGTATAATATAATAAATAATATAATAATTAATAAACAATTATTTTAATATAAAGAAAAAACTGTTTATAAAAAAGGACCAGGTTTATGTTATAAAAAACTTAAACCAGTTCACTGCTTAGCGAACGACCTCCAAACAGTTTGTAATATAATAATTAATGTAATAATTAATAAATAATTATTTTAATTTAAACAAAGAAACTGTTTATATAAAGGACCAGGTTTATGTTATAAAAAACTTAAACCAGTTCACTGCTTAGCGAACGACCTCCAAACAGTTTGTAATATAATAATTAATATAATAATTAATAAACAATTATTTTAATTTAAACAAAGAAACTGTTTATATAAAGGACCAGGTTTATGTTATAATAAACTGAAACCAGTTCTCTGCAGAGCGAACGACCTCCAAACAGTGTATAATATAATAAATAATATAATAATTAATAAACAATTATTTTAATATAAAGAAAGAAACTGTTTGCAAAAAAGGACCAGGTTTATGTTAGAAAAAACTTAAACCAGTTCACTGCTTAGCGAACGACCTCCAAACAGTTTTTGTACAATTTTATTAATTGAAATATATTTTAATGCAATATTTGTTTCAAATATTTATATAGTTAAAAATAAATAAATACTTACATATATACACTACCGTTTAATCGTTTTAATACAGCTTATGTATATACTTCTATCTATACTTAAGAATGTTACACTATAGTGTACTATAGTGTATATATCCCATAAATCCCTCGATGAAAGTGTACCCTGTTGAAAAAAATCATATGATTTATCATATGATTTATCATATGATAAATTGACGTGATAAATGGTATGATAAATCATATGATAAATAAGATGATAAATTATAATATTTGAGGTAAAAAACCGTGTTGAAAAAATCATATTATTTAGCACATGATAAATCACATGACAAATCACACGATAAAGTTCATAATAAATTATATGATTTATCATACGATTCATCATGTGATTTATCACATGATAAATCACATGATAAATCAGAATTGATAAATGAAATTTTTTAATTCATTTTTTTTTAATTTTCATTACACCACAGGAATAAATTCAGAAATATCAATTCAATTTAAAGACATTAATCTGTGATTTTAGAATTTACATTTCACCTTAAATTCCAAATTTTTATAAAATACACGTTTTTATTTAAGAAGAAGAATAAATTCAGAAATTTCGAATATCAGTTCAGAAAAAAAACGAAATTTTGTACAATAGTTCTTAATTACGTCAACCCTATACAAATTTTTATTACGAAAATGCAGAATTTATTGCGAGAAACACTGAACTTCTTCAGGAAATTCAGATTTCACTATTACCAATTATTCCTAATCAATTTTTTTATTATGAATTATTAGGAACTCGCAACACGGGAATTATTTTGTGGAGGGTAAGTAAACTGAGAAAAAAACAGATATTTTTATCTTCAACGGTGATATTAATGGAATAATTGTAACCCGATAGGGATCACATGATAAATCATATGATAAATCGCATGATAAATCATATGATAAATCACATGATAAATCACATGTGATGCGTTGATAATTGAAACTACTGAAATATTATTTTATATTAAACTTATTATTTATATACTATTTTAAAAACATTCTTTCTACAATTTATAATGATGCATGCATTGAAAAACATATGATATATATGTTGACGTAAGATATTTTGTAAAAATATCCAATAAACAGTGAATGAAACAAGTCGTGTAAGAATTTGCCTGATTTTTTAATTAATTGGGAAGATTTTTTGTTAAACGATATGATAAATCATATAGCATATCCTATGTTAAACTGCAAAAGAAATGATGTAATGACTTTATAATTTTATATATTAAATTTAAATATAAAACTTCTCAAGGCATTAAGTAATAAATTTTAAATAAATTTATGTCTAAAAATTTCAATTTCAAGCATGGTAAATAAATAAAATAATATACATTTTCATTATGTTGGTGACTTAGCTCATTGTATATTATTGCCAAATCAAATTTTCCTGTTGTCTCTAGAAAATGGATTTGTTCCAGATTAAATATAATTTTGTATTTTCAATAGATAAAATATTGATTTATACAAAATGATATCATCCCATAATTAGAAGCACGTATCAGAAATCTCTTTAATATAAATTAGAAATAATGGTAACACTGAAGCATAATATTATACGATAATTACATTTAATAAATCAAACTTTACAGCGACTGTTGGTGTTACAATGTGTAGTCCAAAATTTTTTTAAAACATTTATAACGATAACAAAATGTCGTAACTCATCTTAACATTTTCAAAATATATATTTTTTATAATTTCGCTTCCCTGATACACAACAATTTGACAATACCTGCACAGTTGCTCATCATTTAACATACTGCATTTTCAAATAACACACACACACACACACACGAATTCCCATCTGGATACCAATATTTTTCGTCATACTATTCCATTATTATTTCCTTCTACAACTTCTGTTTCATAAATTATTATCTTAATTTTTAAATAAGTCTACCTGTTATTTTAATTTTCTTGATTGTTGTTAAATATCTCAAATTTCCCAGTTATAAATTTTTTACTTTCTTTCCAAAAATATATTTACCTTGGGGAATTAATTGAACAACCAATGCTTGTTCTTTTACATTAAATTTATTGTTTCTTTGCTTTAACTAAGTTAACGTTTCAGCTTCTTTGTGAAAGCTTCTTCAGAACTTATTAAAACAAATGTCCCATTTTTAAAAATTGAATTAATTGAAACATTACAATTTTTTACTATGTATTCAATTATAATATTTAAAGTTGTGAATTGTCAAAATATTGTCAATAAGTTTAAAAAAATGTTTATATATCGTCATTGTTAATATTAATATTTCACAAAAATTGAATATGAATCATGGACTATGTATTTACTTTTTTGGGTTACATTTGTTATTTTAATATTGTGTTTTTTTATACTACTTTCTCTTACCGTTTAATAATATCCAGATGAAAAAATTCTTGAATCAAGATTTTATATATCTATATGATGATTCTCTTAGATTCTCTTCCACATGTTATTAAAAATATAATCAATTTACTTTATTTCCATTGATATACACAATTTTTGAAATGGGATCGAAATGGCACATTACTTGTAAATTTTCGACGCTTAAACTAATTGTCTGCTTACCAGAAAATTCATGCATTAGCACTTACTGTTTTACTCATTTTGTGCACACGTACAAAAAAGAGATGCATGCATATTATGAATTTCATGTGTTTGTGCCTTTGTGCGCCAAACCAAGTTAAATGTTTAATGCAAATGCTTGTATATTCTTGTAAAGAAGCAGTTGTTTTGATCGCGCAACAGATGCAAGCAAAGTACAAATTCGATTGCATCTGTCCGAAAAAATATAGGGTGCAACACTGAGTAAAAAAGTAGCGATTAGCTTCGTGTGATTGCTGCAAACCACACTCGTCTGGAATACTTAAATTTGCTCCCTTGTTGCATAATCTACTTCCACTTTGCTAGGAATTATATGTTAATAATGATAAACATTCAACAAAGCACAAATATACGTATTTTCAAGAACTGGTATTCTAACACATGGTCTGTAAATGTCGTTTGTTTCGAATGCAAAAAGCTCATTTCCTACAGATATTACTTTTTGTACGTTTGGGCACACATTAGAGTAGGCACGAACTGTTTCTATCTTCTTTGCAATGGTGTATTCTTTATTTTGAGAAAGGTCAACAACAAAATTAAAAATTTGTATGTAAGATTTATCTTTTAAACGTACATATGAATTGTCAGAACGTTTATTTTTTTTTAATGTTGTTGAGTATATACAACCGTTTTTAATCATTCGTTTATATGTAACTGTATTGTTCTGTGAAAGATTTAATTTTCGAATCCATATTTCTTCTGTTTCTTTTGCAATTCCAAAATATCTTGTTTCTTTACATTTATTTGTTTTTAATGTTATTCTTGACTGTATATCCGAAAAGTATTGTTCTGCAACGGAATTACTATTTCCCAAATTCATTTTCCATATTATAAATTCAACACTTTGCTGTAATCCAATAAATCTACATATCTGACTGTGTGCGCCTTTGGCAGCATGTATTTTTTTTAAATTTCTCCATTTCCGGACTCGAAAACAAAAGCATTATGGGCCCAGAGTGGTCCCCAATTTCTGACACTATCGCACAAATGCAACAATTGGTGTACGTTGTATGTCATGGCTCTTTTACCATACAATGTTTCAGTATCGAATACAAATTCAAATAACAGTTTATTGGCATGATTCAAGTCTTGCAAAGTTATCTTTTCTTCAAGAAGGATATGCATTGCTTCTACTAATTTGCCCCAATGAGTCACATATTTTTTTGGGGTTTTGGAAGCTAACTTTAAATAAGGCAGACTGTATAATAAAGCCCAATTTTCCCATTCTTTAACTTTATACTTTGATTTATCCTGGAAAGAACGAACTCGGCGCGATACATTACTTGGAACTTTTAAGGATTGCAACATTGTATTGATTTGATTGATGGTGTCATTATATAACCTACATTCAAACTTTCCTTCAAAAAAATAGGAATAAAATTGAGTCGTCACGCCTAGTAATACGCAATGCATATAGTCCGGTACGAAACCCGATATAATGTCGAAATAATTTAAATTTAATAAAGGAGACGCAGTTTTAAAGCCAAATCCACCAACACCTGTGTTTAGTACTTGTTCGATATGTCTCAATGATTGTTCTTCTGTTTTTTTTTCAATATTTTGTGTTAGATTAACGTATTTTACTGTATCTTCGACCCATTCGCCCGGGTGCAAACACCAATTGCAACCATAGTAGCCGTTAAATTGAACACATCCTTGCATTGGCGGTCTAGCTGTACTATCCACGCAACAACATACTGCATACACTTTAATATTTGTAGCTTCGCCGTTTATTTTACAGTTAATACCTATGTTTGACAAATCATTCATTTGCGTTGTAAAAGCTTGAAGGAATCCTGCCATGTTTGGTTTATTCACACCGAACCACAAACCACATAATACAGTAGAACGCATCCGAACTTGCGAAGGTAATTCGTTGATAACAAATTGTATTGGCCATACAGATTGAGATGACCCTTTAAAGACAGGTGCCCCACCAACGTTAAATGTCAAAGTTGCATAGTCCGTGATGTTTTATTTATAATATCTTTAACGATGTTTCTATAGCATTTTCCATCATAAATATCCTCTATTATGCCTTTGTCATGAACTCTATTTTTAACAACATTATTATAGTATTCAAAATTACGCCCTATTGCATTAACAATTGAATTTGCTGGATTTATCGTTACGAAAAAGTCTTTGTTTTGTACATTTTTGAAGTCTACATTAATGTCCCAATTATCGCAGTATAATGAATGATGATTTCCTTTAAACAAACCAATATATGAATTACACTCAGTACACATACCATGGTACTCTACGCCATTGCAGGGATTAAATAAGATATCTATCATATATCTCAAATCAGGTAACAAAGGTACATTACAAATATTATTTATTAATAATATAAGGTCCGACACTGCAGTATAAGGTAGCGAATATTTCATTGCGTAATATAAAATCATTAAAATAACGTCAGTTTTATTTGTTTCAGTATTCCCCATTATAGGCCCTATAGCGTCATCGCTTTGAAGTATGTTATTTAATTTTTGAAACATGTTCTCACGATTATCAGTAAACTGATCCACATGTAAATCCGCTTGAAACAAATCATCATCATCATCATCTGTTTCATCATCACGCAGTAGCATATCCTGTAAAAAGCATTATATTTCACATGCAGTTGATGTAAATAGTACTTTTAATAAACTTTTTCTTTCGATTATTTGACAAATTAAAAACCTCATTATCATAATGTTCCCTAGAATTCGATTCACTTGCCGTATCAACAGGAAATGCGTTGTTTGGCACATCATCAATGTCCATTTCAATTTACAATATAATAAATATCAAAAATGTATATTTACTTAAAAAAAAAATGAAAATTTACTTTTCTTATTTATAGTAAATATTATAAGTACTATATTTATTTGAGGAACAGCCGTGTATAACCGACCGCCTAAATGAACGCAGCGCATTGTTATTTTAATATAGAACTATTATGCTGAGCGTTGATACTGCACGACATTCCCCTACATTCTTCAAAATAGTGTGTTGAAGAGTATCTACTAACAATACGAACAATGTCTTTTTGCAAGAAATTTTGTAATCATAAAACTTGAATGTAACAAAGAAAATTTATTCCACTATAGAATATTATTCTTTATATGTTATTTACAATAAATTCTGCAACTATAATATGACTGCAACTCGAGCTCTGTCAGTTTTTGTTGCTTTTGTTATTTTCTAAATGCAAACTATAATAACATAGTTTTTTAATTTTATATAGAATCTTTATTATTTTGACATACTCTTGAACAGAATTGCTTGTATAATGCGAAATTAATTACTTGAAATGCATTAATTAAAGAGTCCCTAAATCGTTCCACAGAGATAGACAAACCAAATGACATATCACCTTTAGAGTTTAAAATTATTTATAATAATTATTATTAAAATAAATATAACACTGCTACGGTACAGATAACAAATTTTTCAATAATGTACAATGGTACAACTCTCATAAAATGCTGTTTATAACACATACATGGAAAGTAGTACATTTTTGCCATATTTCAAGGAGGGAAAGTGACTCTTTTTTGCTCTAGGGTAATTAAGTTAATATTATTATCCGGCAAAAAATATGGTAATAATTACTATTCTCCTTTCGCCTGTTATAAACAGTACAGTATGCGATACGAGAGAAACAACTGATTATACTAGGGTGAAGTCGGTGGAACTTGACTATGATTGCAGACAGAGAGACCTTGTCAACAGCTTGGGATGCTCGGCAACTCTCGCCTATGTCTTATATTGCCACTTCACCCGCTTATAATCGTCTCTCCGCTGTTGTATAATGTACTATTTTTCATAACTCGACAATCGATATTTATTTATTATTGACAACATTTATACAGTAGTGCAATATTTCATGAAATATAACTTATGATTTCAAATGATATTTTATTTCATAATGTAATACATTTTTTCTACATTTAATTATTTATTATTGAAAAATATAATACATAAATTTAAATAATTCAACATATATATTGGCAGTTTGGGACAAAAAAACAGAAAAAACATACCAATTGAATAAAACAAATATTTATACTTACATTTATTCAGAATTAATTATAATAAATATGAGTAGGAATTGTTACACGCCATGAGCAGGAATGGAGGTAAAATGTTGGAATGCTAGTAACAATTACATCATACTATTCAACTTGTAATTAACAAACAATAATGACTTAAGCTCTAAAAATATTTCTCTGTTTGTAACTGATAATATGAGTTTTATCTGACAATTCGATCAATTTCTGTGTAAAATAATTCAATTATGTATCAATTATGTAGCAAATTTGTTTGGCAATATATTAATTAATAATAACCTCGCTTGAACAGGAATTGAGTTTTTCACCTGAAAATTAGAGCTGAGCTACCCTCCACCCTAACATATACCTTTTAACATGATTTTCTATGTATTTTGACCTCCTGATTACGAATCTGGTCTTGAAATGTGGCAGTCTCCCCCTTCCCCTCAAAAATGCAAATTTAATTTTTTTAGCAGAAAATGCCTTTTTTAAATCAAATATTTAAAATTTTTAAGAAATAATTGCAAATTCGAATTGCTTGGAAAAAACTATATAGGAAAAGTGTATAATATATACGTATTAACATAATTATATGTTGCAATATAGGGTAAGTTAAAAGTCCCGCAACCGCTGAAAATCTCGAGAAATACACATCGAATTAAGAAAAGAAAAAATACGTGTTCAATATTTTTCAAAAACCTGTCATGAAATTGCTGTGGAGATACTTTAAATCCGCCCTATTACTTTTATGGACTACAGTATCAAATTTATTTGTTTTGTATTGCATATAGTGAGCTTGCAAACCCCAAATCTATGAACTTTTTCGTAATCATTGTCAAGATTAGAAGAATGTCAGATAATTAAATTGTATGAATTGTGAAGAATATCAGTTGTAAATAATTGTAACATAAGACTTGAATATCAATAGTTTTATTTCCCTTATAAAAAATTATTGCGTTATTTATTAGTTTCAGTGTACAAATTTTATAATATAATCAATGATTTTTATTTCTTCAAACATTTATATGAGACTGTACTTTTCGTTAATCTCGAGTAATTGTTTGTATTATTAAAATTAATTTTTAATTAAGGTTAAAGTTGATCTAATAAATTTCATATTTATTATCCCATGAAGAAAAAGTTTTATTCAATTTTCGGTGCAACTATTTTAAGAAAATATGTTTTATATATGAGAACATCATAAACGCAGCAACAGTTTGCGCAAACTTGTATTTAAAAACATATTCATACAAATATGTTCAAATTTGAAGCAAAATATTTCTAAAAATATGTATACAATAACCTATAGAATTTGAGGACGCACTTTGAATGAAAGACGACATAAATATTTGCTGAATAGTTGAACATATTAATTTCAACATACTACTGTGATCAAAAAGTAAGGTGAAATTGTCATTTAAAACTCCCGGGCATTAGGAAGGCAGGTAAACTTGTTTTCCTAGGTTGGTAGGAATGTCTGTAACATTTCTCAAGCTTCTTGAGAAATGTTGTCAAAAGGTTTAATTATCTCTGAGTTATACGTGTTTTTGTAAAGAACCAAAAGTGAATTTTTCGATTTTTACAATGGGTGATTTTGTTGAGCAAAGAACTTGCATCAAATTTTGTTTGCGGAACGAATATTCTTGTGCGGACACGTTGAAAATGTTGCGGAAGGCCTTTGGTGATGAAACTATGGCACAAAAAAACGTTTATAAGTGGTACAACGAATTCAAAGCGGGCCGAGAACGCGTTGAAGAAGAACCGCGCTCTGGACGACCATCAACGTCTACCGACGAGGGCCACGTCCAAAAAATCAAAGATTTGGTGCTTGAAAATCGTCGATTGACAATTAGAGACCTCGCTGATAGTGTTGGAATATCATTTGGCTCAGCCCAAACCATTTTGAAGAATGTTTTGTGTCTCAAACGCGTCAAGTATCGATTGGTGCTAAAATCGCTCAATTGGTTCTTCGCGACTTTTTTGTCAAAAACTCGACTCGTATCATTCCGCAACCACCGTATTCGCCTAATTTGGCTCCGTGCGACTTCTGGCTATTCAGCAAACTCAAAAGGCCAATGCGGGGACGCCGTTTTGAGACGATTGAGGAGACAAAAACCGAATCGAAGAAGGTCTTGAAGGCTATACCGGAAGAAGACTATTCCGACTATTTCGAGGACTGGAAGAAGCGTTGGAAAAAGGTTCGTTTTATCGAACGGGGATTACTTTGAAGGGGATGAAATTGATTTCGAAGAATAAATAAAGAATTTACATTTTATAAACAAATTCACCTTACTTTTTGATCACAGGCGTATGTATTAAAATAAAATATATTTTGTGTTGTTTGCATCAACAAAATGTATCTAAATGTATAATGACAATTAATGAATGCCTTTTTTAATTAATAATGAATGTTTAATTTATCATATTTTCCAGTTTTGCGCAATTGGCCAGAGACACTGCCATATTTCTTGATACAAAATATAGATGAACATTAAATAATTATAACAAATATTTTAATATTTATAAACAAAATTTTTTTTGTTTTATTTAATTATTTCAATTTATTTTTCGTATTTATGAAGATTAAAGATTAACAATATAATATTTAGAATTACAGCATCCCTTCATGACTTTAATTTTAAACAGTTCTGAGGTATAGATACATATTACATTCCACTCTCTCAGTTTTTGCATGTATGTTACCGCGCATCGTTTTACGCACTTTCAAGTGATTCGTCGGTAGCAGTTTCACTACGCTGCAATTCCAATCGTCAAAATTCAAATATTTTAATAATACTTCGCGCAAATGATAGTGTGAATTAATAAAAACTGATTAATTGTTGAACATTTAAATATGCAGAGAAAAAACAAAAAAAAGGTAATTAATATATATATATATATATTGTGACAATTTGAACGTAACCTATATTTATATTGTTTGCAAATTTAATACTGCAAAATTATTGAATATGTTTTATAAATTACAAAAATGCTTTGCGATATATTGATTAATTGATTAATTAATTGATTTTATATGATTTTGGTAATTTGAAAGCATATTAAATTCAAAATAAATATTAGCAGCCAGTCACGAAACAAAAATAATTTATATTTTACAAATTTTATATTTTATACTCATATATATTATTAATTTTCAATTAGTGGATATAGTAAATAACATTATTACATAATATATAAAAGTTCAACAATAAATATTCATGAATTTTTCAAATAATGTATTTAAAATTATATATTTTATATAATATATTCATTATCAGGAAAGAATAATACTTTACTATTACTTCCATGTCTATTAAAATATTTTTGGTATATATCAGGAAAATTATATATTATATAAAATATTATAACAATACTATTCTAGCAAACATAGAAATAATATTAAAATAATATTAATTCATGTTCTTTGCTGACAGGAATATACTTTCACTTCATAATGTTGTATTTACTGCCATAAATAGATTTTTACTATTGGTGCAGAAAATATCCAATAAAATATTGACTTTCGGGAACGTATGGAACAAGCAGCAAAAACTAAAAGCATGACTATACCAAAAACTAAGAGCTTGCAAATACTGAGAATGCAAAAACTAAGAGAGTCGCGTGTATATCTAAATATATAATTAAAACAACTAAATAAACAAAGTAAACAAAATAAAGAAGGAAAAATTATATAAATATGATATTACGAAAATATCTCCTTAAATAATTACTAAAAGTAAAAATAAGAAATAATTTAAAAAATTTAGTGGTACATTAAATTGACATAATTTGAAGAATTTTTAATGAAATAGTTATACGATCACATTTACCTCCTCTTCTTCAAATATGTCCCTACGATTTCGATATCGGTCTTGTGTCCGTTGTGGAATGTCCACGTTACTTCCTTTTCTGCAGAAGTCCTTGTAATAATTCAACCTATTCATGATTATCTGAAAACATATGATATTTACAATTAACTTCGTTCATAAACATTTTTAAATATTTGAATTGGAAATACAATTTTTCATAAAATTATGTTTATAACTTGTTAAAAAAAACGCAATAACTTATCTTGTTATAAATCACATGATAATTCATATAATTTTTTAAAACAAGGTACTACTTAAGGATATTCATAACAATTTGCAGGTACTTAGCATTTTTAACAATATTTCTACAAATTCTACCAATCATGAAATAATGTAATCTTTTCAGTACTACATTATTTGTATGTATTTATTTGTGTATGTATGTATATATATATATATACACATATATATATAATAATAGTAACTACATCAGTACTACAATACACAAATAATATAGTACTACAACAAAACTACAATACAAACTACTATAAACATTATTTTGATGGTATTATCATTGTTGATAAAAAATAACAATGAAATTGATAGAGCTGAAACAGGCATTAGTATTTTTACAATCTAATTTTTAATTTGTAATTAATAAACATATCATTGGTTTCATTTTATTTGTGTTTTAATTGTTTATAAATTCGCTGTCTGACATTTCAAACTCAAGTAATGTTTTTATAAAAAATCAATTCATTAAAAAAAAAATTATTAAATTTTATAAACTAATTAAAAACATTCTTTTTCTGAACAATTATTTAACAGTGTAAGACAGTGAATTTGTACATAATTGAAACATGAATAAAATGCATTTAAAAATATTTCAATTAATTACAAATGTAAAAAACTAATGCCTAGCTGAGCTCTATTAATTTCATGGTTATTATTTATATACAATGATAATATAGCAGCAAAATAAAGTACATAGTATAAAGTTTTAATACTGAAAAGATTATATTATTTCATGAAAAATTGTCAAGAAGTAACTGAATGTAGTGATTTACTTTATTTACATACCAGAGAGACGGTTGAACAATTTGAATTTTATGTTCAAGTTAATCTTCAATTCACTTGAAATTCTGTATAAAAATCCTTCTTCATTCAATTAATGACAAAATTCCTTACAATGTATTTTTAATTGTTCATGTACAATTATAAATCAACTTATAAAACGTAAGAAGTTAAAGTAGGACGTTATTCTTTATGTAAAGATTTTTCACAGGGCCTTTCAAAGCTGGAAACGACAGCACTGCTGCTGCATTGCGCAGTTTTCATTGTTTCCCTGTTCTACGCATGCGTTCTCATGTGGCAGCAACTTCGTCGGTTTTATAGGGTAGCTTAGGCCCTCGACGCAATACAGACCAAACACTAATCACATCTATCTGTCCTTTACTATTTCATTTGGTAGTAAAGATAGACAAATGTGATTAGTGTTTAATGACTGTATTGTTTCAAGGGCCTTACAATTCCGTACAAATTTTAGTCCCAACCTGACAAATTTCTGAACTATCAAAGTGGATCTTTATACCAAAAACATTAGCCTTGTTCTAAAACCAATTTTCAACATTTTTGTCTTTCTTTGTGATATTTATTTCCATACTTCTATCTCACAAATTCAGTATTAAAAGTTTATTTTAGAACATAGCCATTAAGTTGCACTTTGATAGTTGGGGAAATTGTCTGGTGGGGGTCAATATTTTTGCGGAATTGTAAGCCACCTTGGTTTTATTAGTGAAGTTTTAATATATATAAATAATTAATATATTTGCCGCTTTACGTGTGTCCCTTTTAATAAATACTGGCTATGAAATATAACAGCAAGAGGTCTATTACTGTTAGTGTGGATGTAGAAAATAATATCAATTATTTATATTATAATGAATTAAAAAATGGAGATGTACAACACAATCTTAATATATATATTGTAATTATATTAAATAATAAAACAGTGTTAATGGCTGAGTAGTCCATTTTGCAATTTCATTGTTAGTAACAATTTATTAAAGATTATGTCGACAAATTTTTGGAAATAATTTAATGTAATTTTATTTTGAAATACTCGTAACAGTAAATCAAGTATTTTATTACAAATACTTGTAAAATGTTTTTCTTTATTAATCATCATTTTATATTTGCACTTGCAAACCAGTGTCACGGAATGTCATTTCCGTGTTGAATCAAAACGATACAAGTAATAAAATAAGTCAATACCTTAGGCAACCTTATCTAAAATATGTGAAGAAAAAAAAGAGAAAAAAGGGAATACTAATAAACTTATTTTCGACAACAAGGTTGTACATCTCTATTTAAATTTACATATTACATAAAAAGTGTTTATAAACGTTAAAATTAGAATTTCAGAAAAAACTTTCTCTATTGAAATTCTAAGGAAATTACAACCCAACATACAGAGAGAAGTTATGTATTATAAACTAAAAGAACAAACTAATAAATGATCAAGGTTGAACATAAAATTGTGAGAAAATTTGGAAATTCGAATACCGTCATAAAAACGGAATAATTTTTATTAAGGGAAAAAGATTTCTCCACGGAGGTAATAAAGTTTTTAACCCATAAAAAAAAACAACTGTGTCGACATTTGAATTCGACTTTCTAAAAATTTCAATTGAGAGGACCCGAAGGTCCAACTCAAATTTACTAAGAGGTAGGGATGAGATGTTCCTTATAAAACCGGAACATCCCAATATGCTTGTCTGTTGCATTCGCTATTTGACTACTCTAGCAGCGATTCTGTCAGTCCAGTAACATGAAAAGGTGTACTGTCTGTCGAGCAAGGTGTACTGTCTGTCGAGTAACGTGAGAGGTGTCAACGTGTCAGTCTGTTTTGTATCGCGGAGTTTGCGTGTCATCTTCTCAGGCAAATCCACAACTCCACCTGAGTGACTACCATAGAGGTTTTTATACGCAACTTAAAAAAAAGTGAGTCCACGAAATTTACTAACAATTGTGCAAAGCATTATGTGGAACTTATAATATTCTTATTTTAACCTTGCTATCGTATAAATAACTAATATTATTGGAAATTGAACTTATCCAGTCAGACTTATTCTGACCTATAAGTATCTAGAATTTCCAATAAGTTATTTATAACTATTTCTATTTTTCTTCTTTTTAAATTATTATAAATAACAGTTATTGTTGGAAGTTGGACTTATCCAGTCAGACTTATTCTGACCTATAAGTATCTAGAATTTCCAATAAGTTATTTATAACTATTTCTATTTTTCTTCTTTTTAATATAATATAAATAACAATTACTGATGGAAATTAAGACTTAACCAGTCAGACTCATTCTGACACATAAGTCGCAAACATTTCCGATAGGTTATTTATATATATACCAGTCCCACATATTGTTAATTGACACATCACCTATCATACGACTAACTTTCCTTTTTTCATTTTTGTTTTTAAGTGGAAAATATTTATACCACTTCCCAAGCGGAAACTAGCTCTAAGGAGCACGACCCTGCCGCCCCATCAACCACTTCTGTGGAAATAACTTCTGATTCAGCTATTTCAGAGAATAGCTCTTTAGAACATATTGTAAATAAGCTCGCTTTCCAATGTCGGAAAGATGGAGAGAAAAATAATGCTCTAGAAGTACAATCTAAGATCGAAAAGATTCTGAAGTCAGACATAAACTTGAAGATCAAACATAGTCGACTTCGGAATCTTCGTCGAAAAATTATAAAAATTAATAAGGTTAATGTAACAGTTAACCAGCACACCACCAATAGTTTTACTAGACAAACTACCATCTTGACAACTCCTCTCCCTGATAAATTAAAGGGAGACGAGATCAAAGAATTTCATCGGTTTCTGGCCTCACCAGAAATCAGCAAGTATTTATATAAAGCTTTCCTACGCTGGAAGCGAGCTAATAACAAAAAACCTCAAGAAGAATTTATTAATGTAGATTAATATTAAATAAACTGTTTGTCATATCTTAAATTTTTGTGATTCTCTTTTCACCTCCTTCCCTGATCTCATTGGTTTTCATGATTTATTTAGTGCGCTTGTGAACACTAAAACCCATGTTGCATGATACGTAAACCAGCCTTAAGCCGATCAGTCTTATGTCCCCCATCCCCCATCGAACTGGTGACGCTGTGACATTTAACCAGTTGATTTTCATAATTTAACCATTTGTCGGTGAAATGACGTACGCGAAAGTATACGTACCTTCACTAAAGGAATATTTCGTATTACGCTGCGAACATATATTACATTTTGATTCGAAGAAATTCGATCCCAATAAAAAGGAGAGCAGAGAACAACTGTATAACGTAACCCTTCCTACAGGACGTAAAGTGAAATGCGTTATCGCCAATGTAGCAGGCAAGTATTTCAACAATTTAATTAATATTATTATTAAGTAATTCACTTTTTTTTGTCATACAAATGTTATTAATTGTCATAAAAGCTTTTTAATTCGACAAGACGTACGAAATAAAAATAATTTCAGATGCGAATTTCTTTTGCAAATTCTGCAATACTTTTGAATGCTATCGTAAATAATAATTATTTCTAATTACATTTATTGATAAGATCCCTTGTAGCCAGATTTATATACATTTCATGTAAATTTTATGTAAACAATTTGTATAAACAATTTACACAATGTTTGTATCAAGAGAACTCATTGTCCTTCATAATTTATATAAATCGTTTACGTAAATTGTTTACATAAAATTTACATAAATTTTATATAAATTTGTAGATTATAAATATAAGAAAATATTACTTTATACATAATTTCCAGCATTTTTAAATGTAAATTTATATACATTTTATGTCAATTTTATGTAGGCAATTTGTGTAAATGATTTATATAAATTATATAGGGCAATGAGGAGTTCGCTTGATGTAAACATTATGTAAATCGTTTACTAAAACACTGGATATCAGGGTGTTCTGATTAGACCGAACATGCGTTCCGAAAAACATTCATAAAAATTAATAATGTTGATTGCCAGAATGCATTCTAAAATTAAATTGATAAGAAATAATATTGTTTCTCTGATCAAGTTTTAATGAAATTTTCTATGGTGTGGTTTGAAGGGGAGAAACGTGATGTTATAATTTATATATTAATTATTTAATTCTTAACGAAATATAACCTCTTCCGGCAAAATAATATTACAAATACTTTTTAAATAAATACATTTTATCCGATATAACCTGCTTAAATTTTCCATATACCATTTTCATTTTCCACTTCGAACAAATATGTAATTTTTTATGTAATTTCCAGATTCATCTGAAATAATTTCATTAATCAACTTAGTTGTGCGTTTTATTTTAATATGAATTTTTTAATACGTATCATTTTAACACAATTTAAAACTTATTATCTCGAATTTTCGAAAATGAAATTTCCGAAATTGAAGAGCGCAATGATAAAAATGTTATGTTGAACTTTCATGGAATTCTGACATTTTTTTAATTTACAGAGGTACTACC
>JABFPY010000023.1:0-19187 GCA_022817165.1 Phoenoteleia sp. ZL-2020 | reverse complement strand
TCAAGAAATACTGAGATAATCGGTGTATTTGTATCAATAGCCCAATATAATTCGTTAATTAAATATTTAATTGCATCTTCAGTATTTTTTCCTTTTTGAAAGCCATATTGAAATTTATTTATCAGGTATAAAACAAACAAAAAATCAAAAAAGAGACTTATCTCTAAAGTTAGTTCTTTAATTCCACGCGAACGGTTTTTTTATAACAAGTGGGTAGCTGCAAAAAGAACTATAAAAAACAGAGATCGAGCAATCGAAATTCTCAGGAAGCGACAAGCTGATCCAGTAAAAGAACGTCTAGAAAAACATTTAGAAGACTTGCTTAAAGACTTGACGAAGGAACAAAGAAACTTTTTTATGATGATCTGGAGTAACCGAAAGAAAAAAGCTTCAGTAAGTCTATTGTATTATGCAATTACATAAAAATGGTTGTAATACTGTTCTACATTGAGAGCAAAAGATATAGTCAAAAGAACCATTACTTAATGTTAGTTAAAAATCACCGTAACATACGGTAACTGCAACCAAATTTAACGTTTCCAACCATAAAGTATTATTAAAATATATACGTAATTTAAATTTTTAAATATCCTAAGTAACTTGTTAGATATTTAAAATAATTTAAACTGAAAATTTCCATGCAAAATTGTACAAAAATATCAAACGAATTATTTCCATTGAAAATCTGGTAAATCTCTCTTACACTCTAGAATATTTTCAATTTGAATCTTTCAGAAAATCAAACCCGAAATATCCTCTTCGTACCACGGAATAATTAGATACGAAAATAACTGATTGTAATGTTTGCTAAAAAGTTGAGAATATCACTGGCAGTTAATGATCAATTTTTTGTTATGTATCATTGCCAATTAATTAAATTTAATTTTGAAGATTAACGCTCTTACCGCGCTGGATATTGCTCCGACAGAATTTGATAGATTAAAGATAGAAATTAGATAGATTACATATTCATAGTAAGTAGAAATGTCCAGCTAGTTACGTAAAAATTGTTGAATCTAGTTAATTTCAACTGATTCAACATATTTTCAATGCTCTATGTATGCATAATCTATCAATTTTCGGTCTTCAATATGCCTTTTGTTTTGCTGGGCAATTATTAATTTTAATTTAATGATATATAAGAAATAAGGTATGAAAATCATACAATAATGGTACATTTTTTCAGGGTCGTCGGTATACAAAGGACCAAAAAATATTGGCGTTATCCTTGTATTTCTCCATGAAAGGAAATGGATACAAATTTTGTAGATATTTATTTCCTCTTCCATCAGTAAATTCCTTATGCCAATTATTGGCTGAAGTTCCTTTTAAAGCAGGTCTAACCACATTTATGATACAGCATTTAGAGAACTGTGCTTCAATTATGTCAGAAAAAGAAAAGTATTGCATCATAATGTGGGATGAAATGTCTCTGCAGCCCCACTTGGAATATATTTCAAAAAGTGATATTATTGTTGGTTACGAAGATTGGGGAATTAATAGAACCAACAGAGTTGCGGATCACGCACTTGTTTTTATGTTGCGAGGATTGCATTCTGGGTGGATTTTGCCAATTTCCTATAACTTCTGTCAAAGTCAGACTAAAACATGTCAACTTGTTCGGTGTATCAAACAACATGTTCAAGAGATCAGTAATGCTGGCTTTACTATAATCGGTTTGTAAAGAATTTAAATTTAACAATCTTATTGGATAAACATCAATATCTAATTAACATTTGTACATCAAATGTGGAACAATATTGGAAATACTATTTGAATTGATGTTATGAGGTCCACATGTTCCTTAGATAATATAATTTGATGAAAATTTGTTTAAAAAGGCCGTTGGGAACAGAAGGGTTAAATAAACATTAAACCCTTTGTGGAACAGTATTAATGATTTTATTCAGTGCTGACGTTTCGAATCGTTTACCGATTCATTATCAAAGCTATAATAATTATATCATGTTAATCAATTAAGTATATAAAACGATTGTAAATTATTGTAAATATAGAAAAACTCACCATGATTTTAAGAAAATAGCATATAACATTAAGACGTATGATTATAAAATTACACGTAAGAGCGTGTCGTCAAAAAAATACAGTTGTAAAACTTATGTCAAACAATTAATTATACGTCATATTACATACAATTACAAAACTAAACATACAGAACAGCAATGAACAATAAAAGTGTATATGAAGGTTGAATAATATTATGATATATATTAGGTTACTAATATGTATACATTAAAATTATAAATAAACTAATATATAGAAATGTTAAAATAAATTTTGATAAATAATACTTAAATTTTCAATATCTGATCTTTTATTAACCGAATTATTGTTTTTTATAATATGAATCATTTCTTTAGTTATTCTTTTTTTTATAATTCTTTTCTGAATTCAGTATCTTAACTTTATCAAAAAAAATGAATGATTGTTCTCAACTGCATGTTTAGTTAAAGCTGTGTATTCACTCGGCGGTTTTTTATAATTAACTTTATGCTCATATATTCGTTTTTTTAAGTATCTCTTAGTTTGTCCTATATAAACTTTGTTACAATCATTACAAGATATGCTGTAAACGAGATTGGATTTAATATCTATTGCATCTTTGTCTTTCAATTTATCGAAAATGTTTTCTAATTTATAGCTATAAATTAGCTATAAATTAGAAAACAGCTTATAACAATTGTTAAAAAAAACAATAATTTAGAATCGTTTTATATACTTAATTGATTAACACGATGTAATTATTATAGCTTTGATAATGAATCGGTAAACGATTCGAAACGTCAGCACTGAATAAAATCATTAATACTGTTCCACAAAGAGTTTAATGTTTATTTAACCCTTCTGTTCCTAACGGTCTTTTTAAACAAATTTTCATCAAATTATAAATATTTTTATGACAATGTTTTTATAAATTAACGACCATTTATAGACGAAAAATTATAAATTTTAATAAAATTAACATTTCGAAATTATGTTAAATGTATAATTAAACCATTAGAAATATAATCATCTATTATTTATCAATACTTAATAACGTAATCTTATACAATTTTTTATGTAGTATCCAGCTATAAGTCAGTATGGTTTATTAAGATATATGCAAAAAATTGATAGCATCAAAAAATATAAAAATTTTAAACATAAAAACATAATTGAAGAAATATCTATTACTTATTAATATTTAAAACAATAATGCACACATTTTTAAGGATGTGATCAACGATATTTCAGAAAGACTAATAAAGAGTTGTTTAAAATCTGGCAGACAAGATTTTGCGTGGAATAATTCTGACAATTACTAAACAATAGACATAAACAATATATTTTTACATTATGTATTATCAAGTAAGCAATAATGTCATTCTGATAAATTTTTAATGTAACAATTCGTTTAAAAATTGGAACTCCACATTGTTTGATTTTTTTAATTCTTTCTATTATGCTTTTTTAAAAAAGTTCAATACCTCATGCAAACAATACACGGTGTGCATGGGTTGTGATAAAAAACTAGTTGTGCACGGTTAGGATTAAGTATTATTGTAATTCTTGGCTTATTAAATGATTTCAAATCTTCTCTATTTGAATTTATCCTGTTATAGATTACTTTATATTTTTAAATTGTATTGTAATTCTTGGCTCATTAAGGTATGTCTCTTCCTACATAGACGGCTCACATTTTTGAAAACCCCGAACTTTAATGGTTTCTGGAAATTCACGGCAATAAATGTAAAATAACATATTCACGAGTTGAAACAAGTCTGTGCCTGAATTTCAACGTGTCTCAATTAAATCACATTTAAAAAATTTTATTTCTGTAACTTATCAGAATTATTTTTTTACCACCTTTAGTTAATACTATACTGTCTTAAACAGACGATAAATTAATGTCTGTGTGTACCTACACTAGCACATCGTGACAAGAAATTAAATTTGGCAACGTTGTTATGCTAGAATTTTTAATTTTGTTAAAGATTATTTTGAAAAAGGTTTTTTTAGTTTTAAAAAATAATAATGTCAACCCCAGATCAATTTCAAATAGCAAATGGCTTACTTAAAACTCTGTTATCTAAAAAACTATATCGCTAGCCTTTTTCAATTTTTGGGAACAAATTTTGAGGGATATTAAATATAACATATTTTAATTTTGGCACTTTCCTAAGAAAATTATTGACGTAATTAATGAATAGTCTCCCATTTTAAGAATCTGTATATAAATCGCGTGTTAATTGTCATATTTTTGAAATTGAATATCTCGAATTTGGTACCGCTGAAGATGCTGAAAATTTAATATGGCGAAGAATGTTTATAACTTAAAATATTGTAAAAGTTTCAACAAATTTGTAAGAAAATTTTTTTACGAGAGACATACCTTAAATGATTTCACATCTTCTCTGTTTGAATTATTTCTGTTAAAGATTACTTTATATTTTTAAATTGTATTGTAATTCTTGGCTTATTAAATGATTTCAAATCTTCTCTATTTGAATTTTTCCTGTTATAGATTACCTTATATTTTTAAATTTTATTGTAATTCTTAGCACATTAAATGATTTCACATCTTCTCTGTTTGAATTCTTCCTGTTATAGATTACTTTATATTTTTCATGTGTATGTAATGAACTAAATGATAAACAAATGAATAAATTGTTCATTGTTTTTACCTCTGTGAAGTAATTGTGGATTTTTTACTATTTATTAAATTAATTTCAACTTAACCTTATTTAATATGATTATTTGTAGTTTTGTGCATAATTTTTTCAAAGGAGCTTGTATAATATTATGGTATTATATAAATATATAATAAAATAACAATAATTATAACAAAAAATTTTCTTTCAATTGTTGGAAATATTTTTAAAATAATCAAGTATATAGTTAATTCTAAAATAATGAAAGTACAAATAAAAACAAAATTATTGTTTACAGGAAATTATACATTTGGTAGTATTTATAGAATTATTATTATTAAATATCTGAAATAAATTACTTAATTATAATACGACAATTTTCCCTTTTAGCAAAGAATATTATTTAACAGTATAATAAAACAAAATTAATTAATTGAAAATTGTCCTATAAAATTTCAAAATTTAAAATTAAAAATAAATTAATATAAAGTATAAATACAATTTTTTTCTCGTTAAATTTACATTTAACTTTTATAATACATATTACTTGTATTATAAAAAATTTCTTATAAAATATGTTTAAACAATTAAAAATGCAGTTATTTATGAAATATTTTTGGCAGTATATTTATTCCAATATCCCTGATAACCAGATTTATGTAAATTTGATGTAAATCTAATTCGACATTGGGCTGCATTATTTACATAAATAGTGTTTATATTAACCACAATCCAAAATGATTACACATAAAGCAATCTTTCGAAATGGAACGAACATTAGAAATTACCCTATTGAAAAAAATCAAGTGATAAAATCATGTAACAAAAGTATGTAATAGAATCATATAATATAATCATATAACAGAATTATTTAAAAATCATATAATAGTGTTATGCCAAAACATTATGTAACTTTTAAAAAATCATATAACGTTAAATCATGTAATTTAAGAAAAATTACCTAATTTTTTAAAAATCATTCCAATAAAACCAAAAAACAAAATTAAATTTTATGAATATCTGTGAAATTCGCAAGAAATTTCTATGGAATTTTGTAGGGATTCATTATTTTGTATGTTTAATCATAAATATTATTCACAAGTAAGTGTTTTTAAAATGACCCTGGTTCAAATATTATATAAATTCATATGATATCATATGAATTTATATGTTTTGTTACATGATTTTATCACTTGATTTTTTTCAATAGGGTATCGGTGAGATTTCAACCAATAAATATTCGTTGTTTAAATGTAGTAAATCTGTGAATGTGCTAGTGACCTATTAACAGTGGCATTGCATAGCATAGTTTTGTGCGTGCTTCTGAAACTGTCATCGATCTTATGATCGATACGCAGGAGTTAAATGTAAGTGCAGCACTATTAATATAAAATTATTTTTATTTTCAAAATATTATTACTTCCTGAATTATAAATGAATATGCTATTACTAACATATTATGTTATTTTTAATTTGATTATAATTAATTATTAAATATTTATACCAAAGATCTGATAGCAGAAGTATTTAAATGTAACATTTATTTAACGTTGAGATTTTAAGATTTCAATATTAAATTTACAACAATTTTTGCTGCGAAAAATGTTAAATTGATGTTAATTTTGCGTTAATGTCAACGTTAAATAAAGTTTATATTTGCTACTAATTCTTTCAGAGATTGTGAGACTTTCTGTGAATATTACAATAAATCGTGATTTTAGATTACACAAAACAAATGTGAATTAAAACATTATTGTTAATCCTTGAAACATATAATTTGATGAATTAACACAGAAATTTATTTTAAAAAAATAAATTATATAATTTAACCGAATACTATATAATTTCCCAAAACCGCGTAGGGGTACAGTATTACATGATTCGGTACTGGATTTTCTCTTTCTAACATATACTGTCTCAGTCGCACATAAGATTGCCTCAAATTTGTTTATTTGTGGTGTGCACTTTTCTTGTATTTTGATTAGTCAAAATATATACGCGACATCTAAGCGGCATTTTCATTGGCATACCGTCTTAAAACAGGGCCATATACTTCCAAATGCTTTGGCAATTAACAGGTTAATCATGGAAGAATACATCCCTAATAGCACAAGATATACTGAAGATATCAGTGAATGTCCGCCTTAAAAAATAATCAACTAAACATACAACTCAGGTGGATAAAATCGCTATTATTCAATCGATTTCTATAATTTGTTGATATATAAAGCTGCTCCATTAATAGATAACAGCTACGTAAAAAATGCAATCATAATTTTAATAAACATATAAACTTATTTATTAATAATAGATTAAAAGAAGGCCATTTTCAATGATCCTGGGACTCCACTTTATTCTCTTTTTTCATTTGTTTGTCTGAAACTGTTAATATTTTTTTATAACAAATTGTATACAGAGTATTTTTGTTAAGTTATGTCAAATTTACTGTTACTTGTCACAAGAAAATATTGACTATTTCCGAGAGTTTTGTACAGTTTATTGTTAATAACTTAGTTATTAACGATATATCAAAAAAATCCAGCTCAACAATTTCTATCGTAATATTTTTCAATGTACATAAACTAAAAACCCAGTCAAATTGCTTGAGAATTGAGCTCCTAGGAGCATTTTGTCTCCGTACGGGCATTCGTATATCTTGAAAAGATATTATGTACAATTAGTGATCTAATGAGAAATACTTAATTTTTGACAATTATTATTCATTTGTAATGAAATTTCGTTCATTTAAAAAACTATTAACTGTTATAATAAATTACTTCATTACACTATAACAATATTTTTCATTAAAAACATCTAAAATTAAACAGACTATTATGTGTTAAAAAGATTATGGTTTTATCCAATGACAGGAACTCATAAGACTATTGTTTGAATATTTGACGTTTCTAAATAATTTTATTTCTTCATCAGAAAAGACTTTTCAGATGTTTTATTTTTATTATTACATTTGTTTCAATAATATTTTATAAAGAAAACATCAAAAAAGTCTTTTCTGATGAAGAAACAAAATTATTTCGAAACGTTAAATATCCAAACCAAGGGGTTGACAACTCGGAATTCTTTTAAGAATTCGGGACGATTTCGAAAGAATCCGAGAGACTCCCGAACCCCAACAGAACAAAGGTAGATTCAAAGTAGAAGGTTGATAGATTATACATACATAGAACGTTTAAATGTCCACCCAGTTACGTTGAAATTAGCTAGATTCTACGTAATATAGGTAATATACGTAGAATTTAGCTAATTTCTACGTAACCGGGTGGACATTTCTACCTACTGTGAATGTATAATCTACGTAAATTCTACTTTCAATCTACTATGTTCTGTTGGGGAAGACTTCCAAAGAATTCCGAAAAATTCCAGAGAATTTTAAAAAATTTGAGAGACTCCCGAAGGAATTCAGAAGAATTCGGAGAAATTCAGAAGAATTCCAAAGAATTCCAGGGAATTATAGAGTTATTCCTTGGAATTCTTCATTTTATGTTTTTAATATTTTACATAACCATTATGAAATCATAATAATTGATACATGTGATGATTTAAGAAAGTGAACATTTTTGGATTTTGAACTCAGATCCACAAATTTTGACCTTAGTATTTTATAGGTTCTCTTAAAATACTAAGTTCATTTATTCTAAATTCCTAAATTCCTAAATACATTTATTCAATTTAATTCAAATTTTCTGCAAATTTAATTAATAATTACAATTAGATTGATATAATTTGTTTCATTACATATATAATTTTAGGAGACAAATTTGAATTAAGGAATTTCATTAAATGCTTAATAACAATACGTTATCGAGAATTAAGAAGTTAAATTAATTAATGTATAATAAATAAATTAAATCTTTCTATAAATAAATAAATAAATATAATCTTTTAATAAATAAATTAAAAGATGAATTACTAACAATACAACTATTGAAAGTAAAAAATTCAATTATTAATAACTTTTTCTTTTCGTATATAATTATTAGCAGTAAATTTGAATAAATGAATTTAACCGTCCTTGGGTAAACGTTTTTTTTACTACGATATAGGGTTCACTTGGGTCATTTTTGTCGGATACTAATTTTGCCCATTTTGAACGGTGTAAAAACAATATTAAATATTCGGACTTCTGCTTCGAAGTATTTTTAATACTGCTTTTCATTAAAGTATAACGTTAGTTAATATATTGTTATTCCTATTTAAATAAATGTAACCAAATATTTTTAAAAATTATATAAAGAGAAAAAAGCTAAAACAAAAGTGACCCAGGTTGACCTGAGGACTTTTAAGAATATTAAGAAAACCTTTAAAATACTAAGATCAAAATTTATGGATCTGAGTTCAGAACCCAAAAATATTTACTTTCTTAAATCGTCACATAAAACAATTATTATGGTTTCATAATGGTCATGTAAAATATTAAAAACATAAAATGGAGAATTCCAAGGAATAACTCTAGAATTACCTGGAATTCTTTTTAATTCTTCTGAATTTCTCCAAATTCTTCTGAATTCCTTCGGGAGTCTCTCGGATTCTTTCGAAATCGTCCTGAATTCTTAAAAGAATTCCGAGTGGCTAACCCCTTGATTCAAACAATAGTTTTATGCGTTCCTGACTTTGGCAAAAACAGTAATCTGTTTAACACATAATAATTGGAGGAACAATGAGTTTTCACTCTTATTTTAACCCTATCTGATCAATTCCAAGATTACTCTCGGGACATTCTCGGGACAGTAGAAAATTCTCGTAGATCATAAACAACTCACCAAATATCTAAAAGAACCTTATAGAATTGTGTATCCGTTAACAATTAAATGTCCCGAGAATGTCCCGAGAGTATATTCGGGACTCATCCGCTAGGGAAACAGACTATTATTTATTTTTATCGTATCGGCAACATTATTTTAGACATCATCTTAAGTGATGTCACTTTAATTAAGATAAAATATTTCTACATTAATTTAATCACATTTTTGCAGGATCCGTTAGACGAAGAAAATAGTCACTTGGCACTAAATGTCTCTTCCTCGACTAATGAAGAAGAACAAAATGAAAGGAGTGTATCATTATTGTCCTCTCCAAGACATGAAGAAGTTCCGATTAATAATCAAAGTATAAACCATTCGTCACCACCAGTTGAAGAGCCGGAGTTTAATGTTTTTGCACATGTTAGTATTTTGTATGAGTTATTTTAATTTTAATAATGTCATCTTAATAATCATATGTCCGTTCTCTAAACTGTTTCCCAGACTCTTACTAAATTCACGCCAGATTCTTCTGAGTGTAGGACGCGTATGGAAAATATATGTAATCCAGACTCTAACTAGACTTCAAAGAATCTGGCGTGAGTATGGTAAGACTCTGGTAAGAGTCTGGAAAGCAGACTTAATCCAAACTGTTTTCTTTATGCGGGATGTATTTGGTTAATTTTTGATCCGAAACAGATTTCTCGAAATATTATGCTACTCCGTTTTGTTTTATTCATTATATAAGATTTGTTAATATTTCAAATAAATTTAAGTTGAGTTTCAGTTCAAAGTGTAAACGGAGTGAATCTGTTGGATTTGCTAGCTACATTCAATTATCACAACCCAGTAAATGAGATTGTTTTAAAAAGTATTGAAAATAACAAAGATTTAAAACATTTTAATGCCAGATTGTGCACGTTGCATTAAAAAGTTTTATATATTTTTAAATTTAAAACATTTTAAAACAGTTTAAAACAATTTAAAACAATTTAAAACATTTTCAAACTTCTCTACATTTGTTACTTTATTTGTATTAAAACTGACTTGTTTTTTAAACGATTCGATAGTCCATTGGATAAGCAGGTTCGACTTTTCGTTAGTTAAGTATAGGACATAGGTTCAAGTCTTAGCTACAGCAAAGATTATTTCTTTTCTTTCTTAACTTTTTAATTATTTTCATAACATATTAAAGCTTTTTAATACCTATTTGTGCATCTCAAACAGGTATTAAAATGTTTTAAAATAATCCATTCAAAACAATCTCATTTACTGGGAAGCGCTTCATGTGCTCTCTTTAGCAGTTCAATACTTCATTTTTGTAATTGCTTTGTAATTTAAACCTGTTTTATTTATTTAGTAAATTATTATCCTTTTTTATCTTTATTTAAATCTTCTTAATTTGCTTTAAACATACAGTTAATACTTGCCTAGTTAACGAAGTCAGAGAAAATATTTCCCTACTCCGCATAATACCGGCACGGAATCATGGATCGGAATCGACATTAACGCGACTCTTTCCACACTCAGACTCAGACTTTTTCCAGACTCTTGCCAGACTCTTACTGGACTCACGCCAGATTCTTTTGAGTCTGGTTAGAATCTTTTTTAACCAGAAATTCTTTCTAGGAAATTTTGTCAATTTCTCAGACTCCTCTCAGATTCATGCCAGATTCTTTTCAATCTGGCTCAAGTCTGGGAAAAACAGTTTGGGAAATGGACAAAATCCAGACTCTAACCAGACTCAAATAAATCTGACCTTAGTTTGGTAGGAGTCTGGAAAGAGTGTGACTTTATCCGGTCTGTTTTTTCCACGCGGGGAAACATCAAGCGGTTCTGCTATCTCTCTCGCGCATTTCAGTGTCTTCTTATTTTTTCATTTTCATGTATTTAATTTTAAAAAATGGACTCTGTAGTTGTCTAAATCTATCGTGGGAGAATGTTATTATTATACAAGAAAAATGAATATTTGATGAAAACTGTGTCTGATTTTTTGGAACAAAAAATTGTAACTAGAATAAATTTTTATTCATCAAACTTAAATATAGACTTAGACCACTACAGAGCCTATTTTTTTTAAAATTAAATACATATAAATAAAAAAATAAGACACTAAAATGTGCGAGAGAGATACCTGAACAGCTTGATGTTTCACCTTAACCATAACATAACGTAATGCAGAAAGTAGGTGATGCCAAACAAGTGCGAAACATAATTTTCATTGGACATAACAAACACGAAACATAATCGATATCGCGCATAATGAACAAGAATCCTAATAATTTTTTTTCTTTGTATCTGTCTTTCCTTTGTAATAGAAAAAGAAAGAGAACGAAGTAGTTGTTCGGCACCAGTGGTTCGGTACCACCTAACCACATTGCCGAACAACTACATTGCCGAACAACTACATTATCTATAACATTGTTATAGATAATGTCCATTCAGTTCCATGACCCCATGTCGTAATGCCAACTGTGTGCATGTATGAGCAACAGTTTTGTGAGGTTAGATTTACAAGAGTGGGGATTGAACGCTTGAGAGGAAGCGTTAGATAGGCGAATAGAATTTCGTTAGCTAGTCAAATACTGAGCTAATTGAAGATTAGCAAGCCAAGTGTCGACTGTATGATGTTTGAAATTTAGTTTTCCATTAATTTCAAATATCGATTTTCATCTATACCAAACATACAGTAAATAAACTGGAACACTCGATGTGATAAAGTGCAAAATGAAATGTCCCACAAACCTTTTATTAAGGCAAATCATTTTATTTAGCATATAACTATAAACGTATAAATTGAAATGTAACAGGCTTTATTAAATATAGAAAATTAGAAGCATTCATTTTATATATACTTATTTAACAAAGGAATGGTTAAGAAATTTTATTTTAATTAAAAAATTCCTATATTAATTTCATTTTTTATAACCATTCGTATTTTTCGTTCTATGACTTTCTTAATTTAAACATTTATTTTTCAGAATAATGAAAAAGATAATGACGAAAATTCTAATAGTAACATTTCAGACGATAATGAGGTATAGTTATTTTGCATACTTAAAATTAATTTTTAGTAAATTAACAATTTCTTAGCATTTATGAATTGGGCTGTAAATTGTATGGTATTCTCTTCCCAAGCAATTAAAAATCGGTTGCTTTTTGTGTAATAGATTTTAACGATAAACTCTAAATCAATTCATATCTAATATTTCGATTTATTTTATAGGATATTGTATTTGGTAATTCCTTGTCTGATGAGTCTATGTATTCTAATCATGATAATGAAAACAATCATGTGGATGACTTAACCTCTGTTTACACCAAGATATCTGAATTGTTGCGTAAAGATGGAGTGACTGATCCCATTCGTCTTCAACCTGCAGCAAGTATTATAGATATCCTTATGATGTCTTTAGAATTTGCCATTATGACTTCTTTAAGCAATACGCAATTATGTAATTTATTTAAATTACAAAATTGTATATTTGATGAGAGCCTGTTTCCTGATACAAGGTATCTGGTTGATGCGATGTTTAATCCGGAATCTGGAATTACATTCCATGCCATGTGTACACATTGTGAAACATACATTGGTGTTTATACAAAGATACAAAGAAGCATCAGATGTGACCATTGCGATCTGGATATCGATTTAAAAGACGAATCTTTCAGTAATTTTTTTGTTACATTAGATATAAAATTACAGATAACAAACGTCATAAAGAGAAATATTGCTTATTATGATTATGTAACTAAAAACAGAATTCATGATGATGGCAAATTTAAAGATATATATGATGGAATTTTGTACCGAAAAATTGTAAATAACATTAAGAAGAAAGATATTAATGACTTTATTACATTCGTATTCAACACGGATGGTGCGCCAGTATTCAAGAGCTCCAAATTTTCGATTTGGCCGATTCAATTAATTATTAATGAGATTCCTCCACAAGATAGACTAAAGACGCAAATATTATTTGGAATTTGGTTCGGCAAGAAAAAACCTACAATGAACGTATTCATGATACCTTTTGTAGAAGAAATGAATACTCTTTCAAATACTGGAATTCAGTGTAATATTAATGGAGAAAACAGACAAATCAGGGCTTATGCACTATGTTGCTCTGCAGATAATCAGGCTAGAGCCCCCTTACAAGGACTACTCCAATATAACGGACACTACGGTTGTAATTGGTGTTTGCATCCTGGAACTTATTTACATGGCTCAATGCGATATCCTTTAAGTGACGTCCCATATGCAGAAAGAAAACACGATGAATCACTGAATCACATAATCGAAGCTGTGGAATCTAACTCTACGTGTAATGGCTTTGTAACAGCTTCTGCACTTATTAACTTAAATTATTTTGATATTGTAGAAGGCTTTGTGCCAGATTATTTACATAATCTTGCTTTAGGAGTTGCGCCACAAATTTTATCGTATTGGTTGTCAGAACGTGCAACTTATTCTGCCGTTGAAACAAATTTAGAAAACGTACTTCACGACTTAAGCACGAATATTAAGGTACCTGTACAAATAGCACGACGGATGAGAAGCATAAAAGACCGCAATTCATTCAAAGGAAAAGAGTGGGAAAATTGGGTTTTATTTACTTCTTTACCACTTATAAAAGAAGTACTTAAACCGTTATATGTCAAACACTGGGCAAAACTTGTGGAGTCGATGCATATACTATTGCAAAACGAAACTACTATCGAATCAATTGATCATGCTGACATTCTATTGCATGAATTTGTCGGAGAAACTGAAGAGCTTTATGGTGATATCGCTATGGTACACAATATGCACCAGTTCCTTCATATTAGCAAAAGTGTTTTAAATTGGGGGCCATTGTGGTGCCACACTGGATTTTCATTCGAATCTGGCAATGGAATATTATTAAAAAAAATTCATGCCGCAAAAGGTGTTTGTACTCAAATATGTCGATCCGTAGCATTAACCAACAGTTTTGAATATATAAAGAGTATTGTACTTGCGCAAAACATGCCTGTCGCCGATATGTATAATATGCAAATTAATCAGAAAATGACTATAAATAGCCTAAAATACGGAGATACAAGATATTTTGGAAAAAGTCGTCCGTTAAACAATGACTTGTTACAAAGTCTGAACATTAATAATCAAACATATCTAAGCTTTCGCCGAATTGTAAGATATGGGTGCTTGTATACGAGCAGTCTTAAAATAAATTGACGAACTAATAACTCTTTTGCTCAAGTAAAAAATGGTACGTATGTTCAACTACAAGAGTTTCTTCTAGATCAAGATACAGGAAACGAAATAACAATAGTTAGAAAAGTGTTAACGTCAAATGCTTTCAATTTTGAATTATGTCCAATGCTGCAGAAAGTAAATGAAATTCAAAATGTACTTTCAAACATCGAAACTTCACACATTTCTAAACTATGTGTATACATTGACTTACTCAGTGAAACTTACTTATGTGCTATACCAAATCTGTTGCATTACTAATTTATGATATCTAAAGATTATTTTTTACAAGATGTATTATTATATATGCAGCTGTAGAAATGTACCCAATCATGTAAAATATTGTAATTTTACCTTTTATAAGTGAAATATATTTAATATAATTTAATTTAATGCCCAAACCAATTAGTTTTCATTGTACTGTAAAATAATGTCATGAAAAATAACTATTATTATAAATATATTTAATAACTGTATGAAAAAAATTATTTACATATTAATTAATAATATTGGGGTATTAATATACTCAGTAGTAAATTTGCGATTAAAATAATAAATGTTTTAGATAATACTTAATATAACAAAGTATTCAACTTTTACATTTATTATATACAAGTTTTGGATTATACAATTTTATTTGAATGCTTTAAATAATAAATTCTTTAATCATTTCAAACTGAGTTTTTTACACTTCTCTGATAATACAAATTTTATGTTTACATAAAGTTAGCATGAATTTAGCACAATATTTGTGTAATTTTACGACCGCGGTCGCAGAATTATATAAATTTCGTGCTACCTTTATGGTAACTTGATATAAACTCAAAAGATGTGTTATCAGGGTTTAAATATGATTAACAAGGAACTTGCTTAAAAATTAAATTGTCGGGCTTTTTAGAAATTCCAGTACACTGAACAATCGTCTAATGATGTTTGAAAGTAATATAAATAAGTAGCTTTAGATGTATTATTAGTTTAAAATTATTAATTTAATTCAAAAATATTCTTAATGTACTACTTTAATTCCCTACAAAAAATAATAAATTTAACTGAATTGAAGAAGAGTGGAATCAAAACATTTTCAATTCAGAATCTTAAAAAAGTAGAATATATTAATACGTATGCTTTTGAATTTCGATTTATTCCTGGAAAAATTAAAATTGCACGCACTTAATTCAGGCTACAGAATAAATTGACATTCGAAATATAAATGGAATTGACAAATCAGTATTGATGCTGTTTACGGAATACACTTTTCAACTTAATATATACATTCTTCTAAAAGAATGTAACTGAATTCAAAACCGTTAAATTGAATTTCGTATTAAGATTAAGAGAAACTTCAATTCTATTCTTATAATACGAAACTATTTTGTGGAATAGAAGGGAATTCAAAGGAATAAAAGTTGATTAATCTCTACATTTTATAAGATTCTGTATTAAAACTTTGTTATTTCAATACTCTTCAATTAAGTTGAATTTATTCTTTTTTGTAGGGTAGCTTTAAAGTGATAAATTATAGTATATAAAAATACACCCCATATAACTCTAAATGTATAAAAACTTTTCTTAAATGATTTGAAAACAAAACATTTAATTTATAAATACATTCAAAATCTAATATTTCAAAGATGAGTACATTTAACAGTACCATTCTCAATATAACAGCCTGGTTTAAATAAATTTTCAGCAGCGAGTATTTTTAATTTTTATAAATTATTTATTAGTGCTCCTTGCACAATTTTTCGCCATGTAAGAGATAAAGGTAAGATTTTGTAGCCGTGCAGCATTGCTATATAGCATATATTTTGCAACACAGGAATTCTGAATATTGTGTACGATTCTCTAAATGTAAAAGGGTGTTTTACCACATAGAAATCCTACGTAGGAATTTATGACCATGCAGGATCCCTTATAGGAATTTTTGACTACACATAATCCTATATAAGAAATTAAAACTACGCAGGTTCCTCCATAGGATATTTTTCAACATGGGATTCCTATATAAGAATCGGCCATAATGCTACATAGGATCCTATGTAAGTATACTACGTAGGACTCCAACGTATTTTTTTTCAGATTCCTATGTACGAATCGACCACAATCCTACGTAGGATACTATGTAGGATCCTTTGTGGGATCCTATGTGGGATCATATGTAGGTATACTACGTAGTACTCCAGCGTAGTTTTTTGCAGCAGGGCCTATGTAGGAATCGGCCATAATCCTACGTAGGATCCTTTGTAGGATCCTTCGTCGGATCCTATGTAGGTATACTACGTTGGCCTCCAACGTAGTTTTTGCAGTAGGGACCAAAAGAGATAGAAAAAGATGAACGATGATGAAAAGATCATAGTTTAAATATCAATAATTTACTAATGTTAATTATTTATTTTACATTAATGTACAAAAATAGAACTAATTACAAAATTATAAGTCACTATTATTTAATGAGATGTCCTGTGAAAAACACGTAAAAAAGTGGGAAAATGGCGCTCTGTTAATTAAATAAGTTGGATGTTGTTTATTTTGAAGTATTTTCAGACATCTGTAATGTCGGTAATTATGCATTCGACTTTCCAATAAATATGTTGAATTGAATATAGTATTTCAAAATGTTACTAGACTACTTTTTAAAAATACTTTATAAAGGTAAAAAAATAACGGGCCAAGGTTTTGGTAAGAATATGAAATAAAAATCAATACTAATATTGTTATAAAAAGAAACACTAAAAATGTAAATTATTACACAGATAAAAGATGTGTTTCAAGTACAAAAGTACTTGAAACATTATAGCGAACTAATTACATTTTAACAAGTAGATAACGATAATAACTATCTAAATTGCAAAAATAGCTATTTATACAATAATATAACTACCTGGATAGTAAATTTGGAGATTTCTTTCAACTGTTTAGTTTCCTTAATGTTAAACTGATCAAACGAAACTATATAATCTTGCTAATAAAAGTATGTTTTTACATAGAAAAAACATTTAAAAAATTACAATGTTTATTTGCAATTTGAAGACATCTTGTTCAAATTTGAAAAATTACAATAAAAAATAGTAAAAAGTATAGATTAAATAATAATAACTAAAGATTCAACTACAAAAATTGTAAAGAAAATTACAAGGTTTGATTATTTAATCTACAATTTTTGCTATTTTTGATTGTAATTTTTCAAATTTGAACAATATGTCTTCAAATTGCAAATAAGATTGTAATTTTTTAAATGTTTTTTATCTCAGTGTATTACAATCAAGTATAAGTGATAACAAGAAAACAAATAAATTAATTTTTCTTGTTATTTTTTACAGTTTTTATAGTTAAAATAAAGGAGTAAATTTTGTTCACGTAGAAAACGCTTAATTAACTTTATAAAAATTAGAGTTGGTAACATTTTCCTCAGCTCAAAAAACCCACCCGGGTTTTTTTGGTTTACCCGCTTAAAAAACCCGCTTTAAAACCCGTTTGGATAAAATAAATATGAAGAAAAGAAAAATTAATTTTGAAACTTTATTGTATCCTACGAATATAATATTGGGAAAATGGTATTAGAATTTGTCAATAAACTGTAATATAAATTGTATGTAACAAAATAAATTTACTCTAATTTTACTTCTTCTTTCGGCAGTTTTATAATATATGATGTTATAAACGCATTGACATACTATTATGAATGGTTTGTACTGCCTCACTTTTCACTTTGTAGATACTACCGCGTCCCTTAAGTTTTATAAAGAAACTAATAAAACCCTATAAAAACCCTATAAAAACCCCAATAAAAACCTGTGGGTTGAATAATTTTTTAAAAACCCGGGTTTTTTCCAACCCTGATGAAAATGCTAATAATTTTCATAAATCAAGACAACACGTAAATACACTGTCAGAAATGTACTTAAATTTCAGTAACTTAAGTTGCATGTGTGACTGAAATGTAATAAGCAGCGTGCATTAAATTTATTTAATGTACATGTGCTTGAAATTTAAGTTACACACACATTAGATTCTATTAAAATTCAGTTACATGTGACTGAAAATTAATAATTACTATTATTAATACTTATAATAGTTTCAATATTATTAAAATTGTATCATAGTTTTAAATTCTAGCGTTAAATCAATGTTACTTTATCAGTCTCCATTCAACGTTGATAAAAGGTTGCAAACTGTTTAATTAGCAATTCTTAATCAACTAAATTTCAATTTAAATTGAAATTCAATTAATTCTTGATTGGACGTTAATAAAAATTAATTCAATGTTCACATTATCAACGTTCATTTACTGTTTTTCACTAGATATTCAAAGGTGAATTCAACTTTCTTTCAACTCATCTTTAACATAAATTCAATATTGATTCAATGTAAATGTTTTCTCTTGAAAATATTTATCAGAAAATGTTTTAATCAAATTTAGCAAACAATATGTAAATAGATGTTTAATGTCAAGTATTTCATACCTAGTCTCGAATGCTTACCATTGCATCAAGATTGCTTGTGACATCTATTGTGTTAAACTGATACACAGATCTACTA
>JABFPY010000022.1:0-19208 GCA_022817165.1 Phoenoteleia sp. ZL-2020 | reverse complement strand
TCGAGATAAAGAGTATAATGTTAACGTTTAAACAAAATTGTATGCGTTAAAATATATAATACAAATATTATCGATATATTAAGCACTTAGGGCATAAGTAGATTAATTTAACTTATCATCAATCAGATGCTACGAAGTAGAAAATTTCTATAACAGTATTCTAAAACTATTATAAAGCTCTACATGTATTTAGCATACAATTTAAATTATTCAAAAATTGTTAATTTTGAATATTGAGAGTTATTTGGTATTTTATTTTTTTAGACTTCATTGCTTCTGCACTGAGTTCTTTGTGAATTAATAAATATCAATATTTAACACTCAGTCTCAGAATAAATACATTAAACATTCATATATACATCAAATTATACGTTTATAAGGCTAGTGTAATCACAGAGAACGCAATAAGAAAATGAATTCAAAACTTAATATTCGAATAAAAAATTGAATATTGGCTGCATGATAACATAATTATAAATTTTGTATGTGTAATTCAATATCCTGTATATAATTTTTCATAATCTCGTCATTATCATCTTTATATTTATTTGAATAATATTCAAAATATACCGTCGCACATATATCTACGTTAAACATAAAAAAATTTTTAAATACAAGACGATATGGAGTTTTGCAATTCTATCTCCCGTGGAAAAAACATCTGCGACTGAGGAGACCGTGGGCAAAACTGGTACCAACAGTAATGCAAAATCGGTGCCACTAGTGCAATACAATAATAGTGATATACATTATTACAACAAATACTTTGGTATTTAATAGTAAAACCTATGAATAATAATATTAATCTATTTATGAACGAAATATCATAAAGTTACTGTTACTGATTGCCACAGATTACGTAACAGACAAAAAAATTCAACAAAATTCACCTTGGGCTTGTGCTGTAAAATCACACTTGTCGCAATCGTCGCTATTCCACATTTAACACGAAAATAACTGTTTCACGAAATTAATAATGCATTAACAATTTGAAGCAATATAAAATAATTTTTCATGAAAAACATTTCTATGCGTGACATAATCTGTAGTGTAATCTATGATTTTATGGCATTTGTCGTAGTAAACCTAGCCCTGAATAATTGCCCCCTGCCGAATGTTTCATTTCTGTCAGCCATATGATAATCTGACACTGAACAAGAATAGCATAATGGGACAATTCATCTGTGCTGGGTATACCAATTAAAAAAGATTATAATATCGTCTACAACTTTACCAACATCATTAACCATTAATGAACTTGCGATTCATTACAACAATTTTGAGATTTATGGTTGATCTGACTGATGGAAATTTGAATATTATTTAAATTTCATACATAAGCAACAGTATTGCACTAAATGTGGTACTACTTTTCCTGACGGTCTCACTTACAAATATTATTTTGTGCGCGTTGTAATAAGCGTTGTTATTTCTGGACCTTGTTTCATGATTTATTGTCTCAGATTGATTATAGTGTAATAATTATTATTACCCAGGGAGAAGTATATTTGATAGAATTATTAGGTTATATTCGTATCGTATATAAATCTAAATAATCTAATTATATTGAAATTAAATATGTGAAATTCAATTACTATGTGTTTCAAATTTTGATTTTTGTCATATCAGATTATAAAAGCGCTATAAAATATTGTCTTTATTGTAATATACAAAAGTGTTGAAACCATGTTATTAACAATTATCATAATATTAATTTGGTAGCAATTTCATATTAATATGATAAAAAACATTCTATTTTATTAGACACATTCTTTTTGTGGCAATACAGACATTTAGATATTACGTTGTTATATATTTTACTCCTGTTATAAATAATTTTATTTTATATTAATAGTTGAAATATAAATCGTTATTGTTAAATCTTTTTTTTCTATTACAGAAAGACATGTACACGTAGAAAAATAATTCATGAAAAATTATTATATCAGACATTAAACGAAGGACCGTGATTATATTCTTACAAATTTAGTAATTTAAAATGTATTTTTAATAATTGTTTTTAACAAACATTGATGTAATGGTTTAAATGGCATGATTTGTTTGCATGGAATCTCAAGGGACTTTATTCAAAACTCGATGCTGAATATTTTAAATTTAAAATGATTGTCAACAAGATATGTCGAAGGTTATAATAAACATTTTCAATCAATTTTTTCATCAAATAAAATGTATACTTTGATTTTGTCCTACTTTTGATGATATTTTATATCCAGTTTACTAATTTTTGTTATAAAAATTTAAAGTAATTAATACCGCTTTTCTTTGCGTGTCTGGACAAGATAAACATTAAATTCACACTAAACATTTTTTGTAACTTCAATTTGAGTGGAAATGGAAGTAAGTGGAATGAATGTTAAGTACTTAGTGCCAAAATTTCAGTATTTTGCTAGCGTGCATACAACGTTTTATCAATAAGTAGTTCATCAAATACAAATAAATCAGCACTTTTTTGCTGGTGTACTGTAGTTTGATGTAAATTGGCGATAAACTTATTGGACCATATTTTATGATTGTAAGCGAGTTACATGAATAATTCGCATTCAGACTAAACGAGAATTAGTCTGTTAAATAAAATTATAAGTATTTCGAAAAATTAGTTCCGCGGTCGAATTAAGCGAAACTCTCGAAATCCGCGTGAACCGTGCGCGCATCTTTCGCGCGCTGACAGTTAGCAGTGGGAATTCCCACTACTCACTTACATCGATAACGACTTAGTCGAAGTCGTTGATTTAAATAAGTTAGTTTGACACTTGCGAAAATCACCGCGACGGAACGAGCCGGACAGGCGGGGCGAGTCACTTCAAGATTGGTTTAAGTATAACTTTACTTTATGAATAATTGAGGATTGGCATATCAATCCTGGTATGCATGGTAGTTATAGTATTTTATAACTACATCTTTTGCCTGCTTGGAAGATAGTCCAAGTAGGATTGAATGAAATTGTGTCCTTAATTGATACATTAAGGACGTATTTGTTGTAATTCTTTTCAGCGGCATACGGCCACTAAAGGAGCTATAGGCTCACGCGATCTACGTCCTTTGACACATTACCTTCCTCTTTAGAATATTGAAGCTTCCTTCCTTACAAGATAGTGAAGCATATTTCTCTATCTTCCTTGTCAAACCATTGACTTGTGCCTGGTCATTGCCAGGTCCTGTCATCCTTGTTCTTATTTGCATCACGTTAGATTTGATCAAATAAATTATTTATAGTTAAACTTACACATTAGATTTATCATTTCAAATTCCCTCTAACTCTCAGTTCTGTGACAGGTTGATAACAATCGTTTATTCTTTTACAAATTTTGCAATCCGGTTAAAATAAATTGTTTTAATCGCCAACAATGACCCACTTTGCGCACTCTAAACATGCACGAAACAGAGCACTTTCTATGCACGTATAACAAAAAATCTTTCTTTTAATAAGTCTTCTGGATATAAATATAAAGACTTCAATTTCTTACACATATATATTATTACTTTTCTTACCTTCATTTCCCGGTGGACATTTATTGCGATACTCTTCTACACTTTCATAGAAACTTTTTAAAAATTCCTCCACTGTACAACTAGAAGAAATATTTGCAAAATAATTGTATTATATGTTACAACGTAACAAAGTTTTAAAATATCTTAATAAAACAGACTAATGCAGTTTAAAATTAATTTTAAACTTTCATATTTTTTAAATTTTAGTTAAAATTTATTACCTTTTATTTTGTAATCTCATTTGTTGTTCCAATATATAAGCATTTCGTTTTATTTGGGCCGGTGGGGTATTTCTTAATCCTGGAAGACCCCTATTTAATCGATCGATATTTATTTCGTTATCTAGTAAAATATCTTTTAAACGCCCTAAAGCATAGCGAATTAAAAATACCCAGGACTTGACAAAATATTAACAATACAGTAATTTAAATATAAAAAAAGAAATTTTGTTACACTGAGAAAAAAATATTGGTGAAATTTACTGAGATTCTAGGTAAAGTTCGGACACAGTTAAAATCTGTGTAAAAATAAAAAAAAGTATATTGTATATAATCACTTAGTTTTCTAAGAAAAATTGTACAGTATCTTATGGTAATATAAATTTAAATAAAAAGGAAATTTCATATAAAATCTTTAAAAGTTTTCGATAACAGGCAAATTAAATCTCACAGAGAAATCTCAGTAAAATACGATGAGAACTTTTAATAAATTAATACAAAATTTCTCTATTAAATTTCTCAAGAAATCTCAGTAAATATACAATGGAACAAAAAGAATAAACAAATTGCTTATCTTCTTCTTTATTTAGCAGATATCTTTTTTTTTATTACTTTATTATATATATATTTATATTTATTTTATATTATCATATTTACACAATTCAAACATCATTACAGAAAATTTATTAGCAGTAGTATTTGAACGCAGGCCTCGGAGAAGTAACGCTTTAATTTTAGTAAGTCGCAACGCAAACCGCTGAGCTATTTCACCAGTATGTGAACGACTTGCGTTAGCCTGTATTAGAATGAAACCCTATAGAATTAAAAAAATTTTGTTTTTTCTAAAATTATTCATCATTGTTTCTAGTCTTATAAAATATAACATTTATACACATATGTATAAACATTTTTTAAATTGGTAAATAATAATAATTTTAATTTGTAATTAAATTAAAACAAAATATACATAATATCTAGCTGTATATTACGTAAAAACATACAAACTTTTTACTACGTAAAAAAATACACTTTTTATTGAGATTTCTCTGTAATTTTCATAAAAATTAAATTTTCATATTTACGCTGTAAGTAAAAGAAATTTTACCGAGTTTATTATGGTATTTTCACACAGAAATAATTTACTGTGAAATAATGGTATTTTTTCAGCTAGATAATTGAGAAATTGATGAATTTCTCAGAGATTTTCATAAAGAATTAACTGTGTCCGAACTTTACCTAGAATCTCAGTAAAATTCACCAATATTTTTTGCTCAGTGTATTATTATTTTTTGTTAACAATTATTTTTAAAAAAATACTTTATAAAGAATATAAATAATATTCAATATAATATTTTATTAAGTAATGTTATTTCACATTGCAAATCGCCCAAAGAGGGGAGCGAAGCGCACCATTGAATCTAATCCTTTTAAAATGCTATTTCATCACGTTTAATTTATTAAAAAAATTGGTAATTATTGAAAATAGCTCCCACACCTCACCTCATATTTTTGATATGCAATCCTGTGTGTTTTTTGCCGCTATTTACGATTCTGAAAAAACAAATTGGCGTTCTCAAAATTTTTCGAGATCGTGCAATTTTTTATTTAAAAAAAGTTGAAAAATTAAACTATGCTCGATCGCTGCGTTTATATCAAGGTGTGTGGGGGTGCGAAAGAGGGTGTAAATTGTGTAAAAATTGGTATAAACACGTTATTAAAAAAATTTCAAGGTATCTGAAAATGTTCTGTTATATTTTGAATAATTCACGTGCGGTTATTATGAACAAGAAATAGAACAGATATATTTATATGATTTTTATAAACAGGCATCACCAAACATAATATCCACTATTTCTCGCATACAGACCCCATGACCCCACTACTGTCAAAATAAAAGGGAAACTCCAGTTTTCCCAAGTTAGCTGTTGTCCGGTTATATTACGGCTAATCAGTAATTATAATTATAATTACCATGGGATTATAAGTACGGTTGAAATGTTACAAAGGTTGTAATGCATAATGCGCGGTGTGAACCATAAGACAAACGAAATAATCCACCGTGATTTCCATGGATACTGACATATGACCCCACCACACTATGATAAAAACCATAGCGCCGGAGCGAAGCGAGCGAGCATAAGATATTTTCTTGATTTATTTCAATACAAAATTGCACTATGTCGAAAAATATTTCAGAGCGCCAATTTTTTTGCAGATTCGTTATTAGCGCAAAAAAATACAAAGGATTGCATATTAAAAATATGACGTAGGGGAGAGCTATTACTACTAATTACCGATTTTTCTAAAGAATTAATAAATTATATTCACAAATAAACTTAAGATATCCATAATTATTCTTTATGTATAAACTCTAAAAAATGTTTCTTTACCCTAAGAAGAATCCACTTACCGTAAGTGGATTTCAGATATATGTAAATGGAATCCGATTATGGTGACCGGAATCCGGTTACGTTAATAGGAATGTATGAAGTATTTTTTAGAGTATACTTAGAGTAGAGTAAGTATACTTACTTAAAAAATCCCATAAATTCGGATGAACACCGAATTTTGTTTTGAGATATCGATTTCCACTTTCAATTGCCGCATTGGTTCTTAAGCGAACATCATTAACAGAAACTATTTCTGATTTTGAAAGCCATGTTCTTTGCAAATACCTGTAAAAATTAATAATTCCCAATCGTGTTGCTTCTTGTTTTATAATTTCATTAGCTTCATTAAATAATTCTGCTGGTAGGAGAGGTACAGAAAACACCATGCCAATGAATTGCTCGTTGGTGATATTCCTTTTATTCAAGCGTCGTAACACGGCCTGCGTATTGCAATATATATTTTTAATATATAATATGATGTAAATTATTGTAATGTTGATTTTTAATATACAGTATCTCTACTGCGCCCGAGGACTATATATTGTTTTTCATAAAACAGTCTGAAGCAAGAGGGTAATGAAACGCTCCCTAGGGAGGGATATTACCGATACTTCCGTTTTCATTTTATTAAATTCAGTATATTATGCACCAAGGGAGAGAAGCCCATGGTTTCGCTTCGTATACTACTTCATTCGAAGAAATAATTACGTTATCACTCATGGTGCATACAATATTTTATGTCATTAGTGCGACAGATAAAACATTTTTATTATCAAAACAGAACGGGAAAACCAGATTCACTCTCTAGTGTATAAAACGATAACTGGAGGGAGTAAAACTATGTTTTAATCTCAAGTTCGTGTTTTATTCCCTATGCAATTAAATGATGTTTATTTCTTCCTCTGGAGGGAATAAAATTGTGGTTATCGAACGCATATGTCGAACATATAATAGAATATTTTGCTTATATAATGCTGCACACGATTTTTTATGCAAACAGTTTAAAGAATATATAATTTACAGTATTTTTGATTCCAAGTGAAAAATCTCCAAATTTCAACCAAGTACTATAGTTACGGGCAGGCGATAATATAACAACAGCTAGGATGGCTGCTGTTATAATCCCAGTAAACGAAAACAGATTGAAATGCAAAAAAGTGATCAAAACTGTCTTGTTTCAATCTGTTTTTACGAATAAAAACAGTACTGCTAGATTCGTGGGATAAATTAATATGAACAATAATCCCACCGATATAAATCTGGCAATACTGGGTTTTATTCGTAAAAACAGATTGAAACAACAGTTTTAATCACGTTTCTTGCATTTCAATCTGTTTTCGTTTACTGGGAAATTATAGCCCGTCGGGATGTTGTATTACGACCCGGATGGTGGTACTGTTGCCCCTTTCTGATAATTCAGTACTGCGTTGCAATCAAAAGTTTTCCTCCTTTAACACAGCTACGTATTTTCCTAAAACTTGTTGTATAAACTACTTTTCATTAAATTAATTTTATACTCTATTAACACAGGATATCCTATAATATCACATTTTATCCCAAATTATATCAAGAATATCCGTGTAATATCATCAATATATACCGGGTGTGAACAAATTTCCGCCCTTTTTAATATCGCCTTGATATTATTTTGAGATATTTCCGAAATATTACAAAGATATTCTTAGGATATTTTTGCATATTTTTAAAAGCCATGTTAACACAATATCCTAAAATATCCTGGGAATATATTAGGAGTTGCCAAATGTCCGTTTTTTGCCTAGAAATGGATATTTGATGTTCCTATAATATTCTAAGGATATTTTGCGATCCCGAGGCAAAATTTACTTATCCTCATATGTCCTAATATTATTCTCAAAAGTTAAAAAATGGAAAAAGATGCAAGAAAGGAGAACATTTCGAGAACAATGAGCATATTTTGAAGTCTCATTATGTCCTCAAATGTTTTCGTGAGGTCAAAATAGAGAAAAAAATTGAAAAATTGACCTAAAATAGTCCTCAAATATGCCCGAAATGGAAAAAGATGCAAGAAAGGAGGCTTTTTTGAGTTCAAAAAAAATGTTGCCTCGGGATATTCTGTGTTAATTTTCACACAGATGATATGTATGAAAATTAATATCTTTGTAATATTTCGGAAATATTTCAAAATAATATCAAGGCGATATTAAAAAGGGTGGACATTTGAGCTCCTCAGTATATCCTGGGTATATATGTGATTATTTTTTATATTCCCAGAATATTGGGATTTCTTGAAATTATATTCCTGGAATATTCGGAGAATATTTTGTGTTAATAGGGTACACTGAAAAAATTACCAGAAAAATTTACTGTTTTTAACAGTAACCGAGGGATATCTAAATCTTTACAGAAAAATTGCTGTTTTTAAAAAGAAAATTTTTCTTTTTAAAACCAAACATTTACTGTTTCAACAAACACATCTTCCTGTTAAAAACAGTCATTTTTCGGTAAAACTTTAGACATCTCTCGGTTACTGTTAAAACAGTAAATTTTTCAAGTACTTTTTTCTCAGTGTATGAAATAAATTTTGGTACTGAATTTTTTTTAACATATTTCTGAATATTATTCACGAGTTTACGCAAAATTAAAAAAATGTTGTTTATTCATTTTTAACAACAGAAAGCTTTGATGTATTATTTTAATAATTTTTTAAAATAGTTAATATTGTTATTTCAATATTCTTTTCCTAATAAATCGACCTTCCACGTGGAAATATCACGCGGACTAAATGTGGTACGACGTGATATTGACGTTAACTTAACGTTTTAAATTGGATTATTATGTTTTAAAGCATATTAAATAAATTAATATAATATTAATTAATATTATGGATTAGTTTATATTATTAATAGACACTGTTACATTTAAAAATCATTTTAACAATTTAATTTAAAACCGAAAAATTAAAATTCTGTTATCAGTAAAAAACAGAAAAAAATATATTCAAGATACATTTAATTTTCATTAAATTACATACATACATATAATTAATCATTTCATTTAAACAACATTTAATTCTTTACGATTATATTTATAATTAATAAATACACCTAAAGTTTAATTAAGAATTGTTAAAATTGGCGATCACCTCAATGAAATTTTAACACGAATATCAATGTTTTATCTATCAAAAATTTCCACTATTATTATAAGGATTACTCTAAACTTCTTTTCAGAAAGCAATCAGATAATTCATAAATAACTTTCATATTTTCATTAGTAATGTTTTCAAATGTACATTCTTTTATATTGATTTTTTTATGATTAAAGATCTCTGGGATTATTCATCTTGCAAACATTATTATACTTACATTGCAATAATGGAACCAACATCCAACATAACGAACTTTTGAGAACGTTTCTTTTATACAACTTATTGCCGCTTTCTCAAAATCACCATGCACAGTTATTAAATTCGTTTTCATATTGACTGCCAACTCACAAATTTTTTGCCAAAAAGCATGATACAACAGTTTAGTTTTGCGCAAGAATAAGGCATATACAACTCCTACTCCCTTTAAACAAATATTTCAACGTATTTTAATTGTAGCATTAATTTCGACTGAAAATATTGATAAGTTGATAGTAGGTTTTGCAATGTGCCTGAAGTTTCAAACTTTAATTTTCAACGTATTTTAATTATTTAGATAAATAATTTCTAATTTTGGTAATTATTATTTTGTCTACATTGATTTTGGTAAGCATAATTTTTAAAAATTTTAATTAAATAAATAATTAATAAATTAAATAAATTTTTTTTTTTTGGTTGTCATTTATCTACATTATTAACATTCGTTAAAAAACAACGTTGAAAACTTCAGGCAAATATTTTGTATAGAAAAACATTAAATTATTGCAATGGTTTAAATGTATTGATTGAGATAATATTAATCTTTCATATTAATTTATTTCTACTGACGAAAGTAGTTTGTTTTTACATATTATTGAAATTGATGAAAATAAAATTTAATTTTACTGTTTCTCATAGTAAAATTTGCCATATTTACGCTTATATCTTGAAAGTCATGAGCAAAACAGTAATTTTTCATGGAATATTTTTCTCGGTGTAATACCATCTTTCTAATGTCTTACGTAGGAACTCTTGTATTACACTGAGAGAAATGGAAGTGTAAAATGTACTGAGAATCTTGGTAAAAATCGCACACAGTTCCGTCTCGAGACATTATACTAAGATTCTTTGTAAATTCTACAAACTTTATATTTGAATTTCCTATTTCGCTATAGGTTTTACCAAGAATTTCCGTAAGATTTCTCAAGAAATAACTATGTACGAAACATTATCCAGATTCTTACTAAATTTTACACCCCTATTTATCTCATCGTATGCATAACATAAAAATGTTATCCAAAAAAAAATTTTATAAATTAAAAATAATTATTAACGTCAAATATTTACATCAATAAATTATTCTTTTGCTAAAGATATTATATTTTTCACAACTCGTTAGCGGACAAAAGTCAAAGTACATTGGCGAAACTAACAGTTTTCGCCACTAGTGGCGAATACAGTGAGAATAGTCAGATAGCATACAGTAATATACTATTTCTTAATAGAAACAATAAATTAGTGAATAGTAGTAGATTACTGAGTATTATCAAGAGTTTTAATTTTACACGGAAAAAATAATTCACTGGAACAAATAAACATATGCTAAAAATAGATTAAATTTTTAGCTAATAATGGAACATCTTAACATTTACTAATGTTAAGAGTATGCTGTAACGGTTATACATATTTACATCTCAAACAAAATGTTTTCTGTATCAATTAAAACATTTATTTAATCCAGTGAAAAATCGACAGTAATACTTGATTAACTATTTCATACGATTAATTTTCTTTAGTTTTGCCAAATTAGAAATTTCTTATTATAGTAAGAAAAATATAAAAATAATAATTTTAAAGGGTATACCTTATCTTTTTCAACTACATATATGACATAAACTTGGGTCATTTTTGGTTGTCGCGGTGTGATCTATAAACAAAAAATAAGTTTTCAAATTGGAATATTTCCATTTAAAATTGAATCATGTACACTGAGAAAAATATTTGAATAAAAATTACCACACTTTTCAGTAAGCTGGTGATATATCATCAATTTTATTATTTTTTATTGAATCATAGATAAAATTTACCAATAGTGCAAACAGTACTATAATTTTGAGTTCGTCATACATTATAAAGTTAATCATTATTTATTTACATTATTTGTAATAAATTTTATCCAAACTGAGGACAAAATTGTTATCAAATAGTGAAAAGTGTATTTTAGACCGAATCGCGGAAAATAATTACCAAACAGTGTGGTAACAATTTTGTTGTAGTGGTTTAAATATACTTATACGTTTAGTATAAATTCCACGTATATTTAATATATTTTAGCTATATAATTTAGCTATATTTAAAAACGCAATTATTATCTGTCTACGTTTACTAGGACACGAATATTCAGACATTACTACGAAATAACGATATTTAAAGTATACCTCGTGGAAATAATATTGCTGCAAATGTCTACAAATCTCTGCAAACATCAGAACTCTGCAAATCTCTGCAAATTCTGCTGCAAATTCTGCTGCAAAACTCTGCAAAATCCAAATTTTGACAAACTTTCAGAGTTTCGCAGATATTAATTTTTTGGCTTGTAAAGAGAAATAATACTCTGAAAAAATCTGGAAATATCTGTAAAACTCTGTAAAATTCTGCGCCAGGATAACGCTTACAGTGATTTGCAGAATTTTGCACCGATTTACAGATTGTTGCAAATAATTTTCATAGATTTGCAGACATTTGTAGAGATTTTGTAAAGAGTTTCAAATTTCATTTAGTCTTATTTAGTAATGTATACAGAATGCTTTAAAAATTTGGAAAACATTACAAATAAATGGATTTTTTGGATATTTTATATTTTCGAAGTTTTGACGAGACATTTTTAGACATTTTTAGAGTTTTTCATACATTTTTAGACATTTTCATCTATTTCATTTCCACAAAGGATAATATAAACACAAATTAAAGACGTATGTTATTATCATTGACGTACCGCAAATGTCCCGTCCATGAATATCTCATTCACTGAGTTTAATTTGGCTAATAACTTTTCAGTTGAAAAAATTGCAGCAATACCACCATCAGTTGATTTTACTGTCCCTTTATAAATATTATTGACAGGAGAATAATTTTCTAATGTTTCCATTATATTATCCATGGTTGATGGCAAAGATGGTTCTACTTTTTTTCTCTCATTATATAAAATTGTTTTCATGCTGCTAAAAGATATTTTGCTTCCTACTGCAGGATTTCTGTAGTAATTGACAAGTTGAAAAATAAATATTACTATTTATTATATAAGATTTAATTTGTTGAAACAATAAATCAAATGATATTAATACAAAGAAACTAATAAAAAACTCAAAATGTAAGACAATTATGAACAATTGAATAACTGTTTCAATTTTATATAGTCTGAATGCAAAAAAAATTTTATTTTACAATAAAATCAGAATGTCAGTTAATTAATATATTCTTTAACAAATTTATAAACTTTCACCGTTTCAAATTTTGAAAAAATATAATTGTTTAAAGAATAATGCAATTTGTTTAAAATTCTCACCATGAAATTTAATAAACAAATTCAATTATTATTTAAACAATTAATGTTTTTTTTTAATTTGAAAGGGTGAAAGTCTTATAAATTTGTTAAACAATAATTTAATCCATTGACATTTTGATTTTATTGGATAATAACATTTTTTTTGCATTCAAACTATATTAAATTTAAGCCATTATTCAATTGTTTATAAGTGACTTACTTTTTGAGTTTTTTTTTTTAGTTTCTTTGTATTAATATCATTTGATTTATTGTTTCACAAAATTAAATTTTCCTATAATAAATAGTAATATTTATTTTTAATTTAATTATCACAATTTGTAAGAACGCAAAATTCTGTCCTTCTCTGCGCTTGAACTACCTTAATAAATGAATGAACATAATTCATTGATTTATTAAAACACTTTAGGTGTTTTAACCAAAAATATACAAACTATTAAAAAATAATTAATATAAAATTTTATGAAAAATTAAACATTTTCTTTAATTATTAAATAACTTTATATTATTTATAAACTGCGAAACTCTACGAATAATATAAAATACAAATGAAACAGATACTTATTAGTACTCTGCAATATATACAAAGATTTACAATATTATTTTAAAATTGATATAACATATATCAACCGATTACATACGTTCTGCATACATCATCAAAAATAACTTTAGCAGATTCAGTGTCATCTCGCATCCTGCGTTTCATCTCTTCTTTCATTCTATTCATTGCAACTAAATCGTTATTTGGCAAATCAATATGTTCATTTTCAGTATATATTGAACCATCATCTAATTCGTAGGCTTTCCCAGGACAAGATATGGAGGAACGTTTTGAACATCTATAAATATATTCAGATGTTTTGTCCAAATTATATGAATATCCTTGAAAAGCATATGTAATATTGCAGCCTTTTCCAATAATTTCTTCCATTGTTAATCTACGCAAGAAAATAATTATAATAAATGAATTTATTGAAACTATTTTTAAAAGTTCAGTAACAGTTTAGGAATTCGTAACATTATTTTCATAGCTGTGTGAAATTGTCACCCCCATGTATGAATATATATAAATTAACTATGACATAGTTATGATCAAGTTTTCCTCAGTTTTGCTCAACCATTTTTTTTTGCTCACTTATTTTAAAGCGGAAAATAAAAAAAATGTGTTTAGCAAAATTTTCTGTAGCACAAGTATCTAAAGAATTAACAAAAACAAATATTTTATATTTTGCACAAATTTTGTCCAATTTTTCCCAACCATTAAATTATTTTTCATATCTCGGGAGCGGACAAAAGTGGAACTACCGTGCGGGAAAGTGTACTTTCCCGCACGCCAATTCTACGTTTCACCGCTTCCCTTGATATGAAAAATAGCGTACAAGCCTCGGGCGCCGGTGGCGCCCTCGGCAGTAATATACTATTGCCCACCGATAATAAAGCTAGAAATGACGTAAGAAAATTCAAAAACAAGAAATTTAAAGTAAAATATTATTGTAGAGGATTGAAAAAATTTTCCCCAAGCATGAAAAGTTATGCCCAGGTCTCAAAATGTTTTGGTGAAGCATGAAAAGTTTAGCCCAGGTCTTAAAATGTTTTTCCAGAGTATGAAAAGTTGTTTCCATGTCTGAAAATGTTTAATATAAATATAATAATAAAATATATTAAAATTGATAATCTCTGTTCAAGAATATGTTCATTTACAGAAATTTCCGTGTCTAAGAAAATTAATCTTCATAAATGTCGCATACCGTTTAAAACGAGGATGAAATTATATTAACCCAAATCAAGACGTTCGCTTGAAAGTCGAGGCTAGATTTTTCGCAGCCGTGACTTTCAACAATTCGGAATTCGCGGTTTTCGTGATTTCGAATGGGTAACGTCTTTTATGCGTGAAATATAACCTCTAACACTTATTGAATCTCTGTAAATGACTGGATAGCATTTACAGAGATTCTTTAAAATACAAAAAGTAATGTTCTTTTTGTTGACACTTACATGTCAGACTATCCTTGAAGGAAGAATTTCCTTCAATTGGGTACAAACGGATATCCCGATTTGAAATCCGTACTTTTTTTTCTTTATTTTTAAGAAACATGAAAATAGGCAAATGATATTACCATTCTAGGGCACATTTTTCTCATCAGGTGGCGCATTTATCATTAAATAATTTGAACTGATTATGTGCATTTTTTATTTTATTTTAATTGTAAAAATAACAATAATTGAATTGCAAAAGTAATTCTTTGCATTTCTCTCATTTCCCACATTACTTTTCCTTAAATTATTTTTATACTATACTTTATTATGCAATACAACAAAAATAAAAAATATCTAAAACCAAAAAATTACAATTTCATTGTAAATGGTTCGGCAAGATTTTTATGTGCGTCTCCCCTTTTCCCCTAAAAGCGTACTTTTTATTTTTACAAAACTATGTGATATCAGTTAAAGGCAAGAAAAAATAATTCCATTAAAATCCCCCCCCTCAAAAAAAATGAAAAAAGAAAATCTTGCGACCCTTTTCAACTCACAATAATTTCTTTACCTTGAAAACAAAAAAGGGACGCAAGATTTTGTTTTTTCATTTTTTTTGTGAGGGAGGGGATTTCAATGGAATTATTTTTTCTTGTCTTTAACTGTTATCACATAGTTTTGTAAAAATAAAAAGTACGCTTTTAGGGGAAAAGGGGAGACGCACATAAAAATCTTGCCGAACCATTTACAATGAAATTGTAATTTTTTGGTTTTAGATAAGATTTTACTTTAGAAAAATCTGAATTTCGCTTATCACAAACTGATTCATCCAAAAAAAGATTTTCCTCTACAGAATACCGTAGATCCTTTTATTAAAATATTAAATGGATTTTTTATAGTGTATCCAATGGAGAAGAAATGTTAATGATTCGACTCGTGTGATTGATGCATTTTGCTTTGTCTTGTGCAGCAAATTCCTCACTCTTATAGAAGCTTAAAGAAGATAGTTTCCTTGTTGCATAATATATTAAACGTTATAAAGATTATAACTCTGTATATAGCAACCACTCTGCGTGACGAGAGTTGCCCATTCAAGTTGAATATTGTAGTGTTCAAATTTTCAGATTTCGAATTGGGCAAATAGCAGAGTCACGTTACAAATTAAAATTTTCAAGTTTTAAGTTTTTCGTAAGTAAAGTGTTACATTCTTTGTGAGATACTCGTGAGTTTTTCGTTAGTGAATTTTAATTTCTATTTGGAACATAGTCAACATTTATGGACATAGCGATCCACACGGTAACGATATGTATCTTTCTTGTTTTCCAAGTTAAATAAAAAAATTCGCAAGTAAATTTTATAAGTGATAGTTAATAATAAAGTGAAGAACGAGTTCCTTTACGGCCAATTTGGATAGCAACGATTTTTGATTGTTTGAATGGAAATGCTTATAATTCAGTTAGGTAAGTAGAATGTTTTTCTTTGAATTTCCTTTATATAATGTTATTTGAATTGGAATGTTAAATATAAAATTATCAACAATTTTTTCGAATTCTTAAAAGAATATTGTTAAAAATTAGTAGAAAGTAATGCAGAAATTAAATATTAAAATAGTACATGGAGAAAAAATTATTGCAATTTTTACCGAACTTTTCAGTAGTCGGAGGATATGAGGACATCTAACAACAAAATTACCGAATCTTTTGAAATTATTACGAAATAATTAGACACAAATTGCTGAACTTTCGATAATTCTTGTCAAACAGTTCGATAATTTTTTTGTTAGTTGTCCTTATATCCTCCGATTACTGAAAAGTTCGGTAAAAATTATAATATCTTTTTTCTGCGTGTATATTATTGGACGAGTAGGGAAAGTTGGTTAATCCGAGTGCTGTCACCATACGAGTATGCATTCACCAATTCCCGTACGAGTCAAACATACAATTTTTTTAACAAGTGCAAAGGAGTAGTCCATTAGAAATTTTTTTAATAACGAAAATCGCTAAATGTTGGTGAGTATCGAAAAATAGGATATACACATGCACGCTGTACAGAAAGTACTTTCAGTACGGCTGGAGCCGTACGGAATCTACTTTCTAATATTACATTCTAATCAGCTAAAGCCGTACAGAAAGTACTTTCCCCTAACAGAACATCCTCCTTCATCCACGTCAATTCCACGCGGATTCAGCGTTCTTTCGTAGAATTCACGTTACCCACGAATACTCTACTTTGAACATTTACTCATTAATTTATATGAAGGTAAAGTGCCTATATAAGTATTTACATATTAAAAACAAATTCACGAAAAATACTATTTTTTCGATAAAAAGTTATTTACGAAAAAAGTTAAGGGTTAGAATGACCCTGAATGTTCTCGAAAGGTTAATGTACACTGAGAAAAAACTTATAACAAAAATTACTATATCATCTGAATGCTGAAAGATATCGTGGTCAGGTCGCTATAATTTTACTATACCAGTATTAGAATTTTTATAATATGATATAATAAAAATTATTATAATTATTGTAATTTTTATTATATCATATTACAAAAATTCTAATATTGGTATAGTAAAATTATAACAACCTGACCACGATATCTTTCAGCACTCAGATGATATAGTAATTTTTGTTATAAGTTTTTTCTCAGTGTACATTGAAAATACGGTGCAGAACCATGTTTTCTACATAGGGTAGAACGTGTTACTCCACCAGTGGAGAATGGCATTCAACAATTCGGAGATTGTCGTTCTCCGAGGTGGAATTCTAGCTTCTCCTAACGGAATATCTGACATTCTCCGAAGTAGAGAAAGAATTGAAAACAATTGAACAATTAAAAATTTAATTTCATTTTCGGAATGCAGAGAGCTGCACTTCGGAGAATATTCGATATTCCGTAGGGGGAGAAGGTAGAATTCCACCTCGAAGAACAACAATCTCCGAATTAGAGAATGCCGTTCTCCACTTGTGGAATACTAATTTCTACCTTAGGTGGAAAACAGGGTTCTTCAACGTTTTCTCATTGTAATAAGTAAAATAAAACATCTAGACGAAGTCCTAAACGAATCTAATGAATTGTAGAGAACATAAATTTTTTTTTACCAGTGTCGAAATCCATGGGTTCGAGTGCAGAACGCAAAAAATCGACTTTATTATTTTTTTTTTTTAATTTATCAACTATTGTGATTTCTTTTAATGTAATAACCCATTCAACCCTGAATCGCGCGACAGAATTATAGCGCAACCGAAATCGTGACAAGAGTGTAACGCAAGCGTTGCGCCAGCGTTACAAAACGTCCACCATCAACCGTAACCGTTAAATTTGCCAGTTAAATTTTTGCCAGTTAGACATACTTTTACTGTATTTTCAACAGTGTTTTTTAGTTTTTTTCAACTAATGAAATTTCTCTCAGTGTAAATATGCGTGTTAAATTCCCCTCGAATTTTTTTTTTTAATTTATTCCATTATCAGAACTGCTCCAAAGTGGTCCTGTCATACTTCCTTCAACAGTTACTATATAGGTTCGGTATTGGTTCCGTTATGATTCCGTAGCAGTTCCGCAGCAAATTCACAACAATTCCGCGCAAAAGGTGCTTTTACGTTACCATAACGGTACGCACAAACGCAACCTTAACGGTTCCGGTTGATCCCGAGTGGAAAAAATTATCTGGCAGCGTCTGGCAAGGCCCTGGATAATGATCAACGCCAGGGTTGAAAATCCAGGGCCTTGCTAGACGCTGCCAGACGCTGCCAGATAATTTTTTCCACTCGGGATGGTATACATTTTGTAACGCTGGCGCAACGCTTGCGTTACACTCTGGAGACGATTTCGGTTTCGCTATGGTTTCATCTCCCGATTAAGCGTTGACTGGGAATTGATTAATCGATTTTATTAGATTTTTCAAAGCAAGCAATTTGATTGGAAGATATACCGGTACCTCACTGCAACTTCAGCCATGTCATGCATTTTTTAATATAGTGTATGTTATATATAATATATATATCTGAATTTTTAAATATCTTTTAATTCAAATTTCTCGCTAAATATTTTCTTTAATTTAATTTAAATAGGGACTTTTCCACAATTAAAACATACATATTTTAATTGATAATTTTTTATAGTATCAATCTTCAATTAAAAAGTTTAAATCCAAATAATGGACGTGTGTAAAATCCAAAGAATAAATTTGTATTTTTTATAAAAAAAAATCATTATTTTGAATAATATATTTTAGACACTATCGACAATTTAAAATGATATGTCAAAATGTATTAAACTTCAAAATCAAAAATGAGTGTGTAATAGTGCTATTTAAAATAAATCATTTATTAAAATTTTATCAAATTTAATTTAAGATATTAAACATATTAATTTTATTATTTTATAAAATCTTTATATTTCATTTTAAAACCAAATCATTGTAAAATATATCATTATGCTATACTT
>JABFPY010000021.1:0-19661 GCA_022817165.1 Phoenoteleia sp. ZL-2020 | reverse complement strand
TATTTTAATATATAATTTCTTTAATTTACATATGTATACGAGCTAGCATATATTTTAAGGAATTATATTAAGTAATATTTTCATTCGTAATGCGTGCACTGTTTTGAACATCAACAATCCCAAACATCCATTCTTAAAAAGTAAAGCTTATCGTGAATATAGTCGCGTAATAGGAATTGCGCGCGCACTCATTTCATGACAACATGAAGTGCATGAAGTATCTCGCGAATGCCACGAGAGTGTAAGAGTGAAAAAGTGAATTTCACGTGAATGTAAAAGTGAAAGAGTGATGTATTTCGGAACACAGTGAATGGGCCAAGAGCGTTCCATTGTTTTTTCGCTTCCTTTGTTCTCATTCGATTCAAACCGTTGTGCAGAGAAGATTCAATTTTTAAAAAGGAAAAGCTTCAATTTTAAAAGCAGTTAAACATTAATAAAAATGGACTTTATATCAACTGACGCAGATATTGATGCCATCGAAATCGGAGATCGCACAGTGTAACTATGATTATGATTATTTTTATGTAATTTTCTGATTTTTATTTAAAAAATGTTTAAACAAATATTCTAACCTAAAAATAATTTTTATTTAGTCACAATGTTTAATAATCATTATCAATTTATTATTCAATTTATATTATCATTTTCTAATTTATAAAAATGTTTTTTAAAAAACTTATTTTTTTAACCTAAAAATAATTTTGTTTTGTCACTATGTAAAAAGTTTGATAAATATCTGTTAATTTAAATTCAAATTAATTAAATTTATTTAATGATTTAATGATAATAATAAAATATAATAGAAACATAATACAAATAATTTGTCTTTTATATATAAACGATGATTTGTTTCTTTCTAATTTAAAGAAAACGTATTTTTAAAAAAATTGATTTTATAACCTAAAAATAGTTTTGTTTTTTTTATCACAATGTTAAAACTTTTATAATCCTTCATCAAGAACAATTTCTATTATTCATTTTGCATGCAAAATTATTTCTTTGAAATTAAATTAAAATTAAAATTAATTATATTTCTTTTCTTTAATAATTAATAAGATTTAAATTAAATAATAATTAAATTCTATATATAATAATAATTAAAACTAAATACAAATAAATACAAATAATTTTACATTATTTATTTATATGAAATAAATAATGATTTCTTAACAATTACTATTATTCATTTTGCATGCAAATGGTTTTTTTAAAATTCTATTAATCTATTAATTAATTCTATTATTCTATTAAAATAAAAATACAAATAGTTTTACTTTATAAATATAAAAATATTTATATAATAAAATAATGCTTGCTTTCATAATTTTTTCTAAAATTCTTTCCAAACATTTTTTCTAAATTAATTTTTTGTTTGTTATGGCAGAGAACTGGTCGGGTATGTTTCATCCATGAATGCCCGGACAACAGTTGGAAAAACTAAGACATACGAGGTCATGAAGTTTCTTTTCACTAATAAAAAAAATAAAGTAATTCAATGTTCCGCATGGGATGCGGACATTGCAAACGTTGAAGAAAAAGTGAAACCTGGTGTAGTAAGTTTTCGGTTTTTTTTAAATTTACATGAAAATATTTATAAAGTGTTTGTCTCTTTTCTAATATTGTTTCTTTTTTTATGTGAAAATTGTAGATTATGCACATTAATGGGGCTTGGGCATCGCAGGCAAACCCTACTTTTAATAAAGGGAACGTCAGATTCGAATTGTCCCTAAAAAAATGTACGGAAATAACCGTTCTTCAAGAACTGCCCAATGACGAACCGATCATTACAGACCCTATAGAAGTCAAAATTAAGGATTTTGGACAATGGATTGATCAATACATAGGTCCGTTTTTTTATATTTCTTATTTTAATGTTACGTAATCGGTTTCTTTTTAATTTTCATGAATAATTATTCTTAATTTTTTTATTTTTGTGGAAGATTTAATTTTATATTGAATTTTTAAATTCCTCAAAAATGTGGTTCTATAATAAATTCATATTTTTAATAAAATAATCGAATGCTAATAATAAATACTAAAATTGTGTTACAAAATTACAGTTCTCAAGGCCAATTTAAAAACACCATTCCAACTGATCACACAGAAATCACTTGCTTCTTATGGTTGCGCCGCGATATGTGAAGATGGCTATAAAGTGGACATAAAAGTAAGCCAATACTCTGAAGACGATCGTTTTAAAATAGGCGAGGTACTAAAAATTAAGGGGTTTGTTCGCGAAGAAACAGGTACAATTCTTTTGAATTTTTTAATTAACGTATTTTTTAAATTTGATAATATGACATGAATGTATTTGTTTTTTTAATGTTTATTTTATTTTTACTTTTATCTTATGTTTTTTAGATAAATTTAACGTCAAACGAATCCATTTGGAAGTGGCTTCTATAAAAGAAATTGAAAAGGTTGACGGGCAAATAAAATTATTCACGGAAATGATAAAAAATAATAAAACGCCTAAAAGAAAAGTCTCAAAAGAAACCGAAACGGAGGACATAAATTCGAGTTTAAAGGTGGGTTATTTTCTGCACTTCTGCTTATGATTTTCATTATTTTTTATTTAATAAATTAGTATTAATTTGTTTTCTGAAATTTATATAAGGTGAAATGTCAATGATTCATATATTATATTATATTATAATACATTACAAATTAAAAAAAATGGATAATTTACATTCGTACGTTGTTTTTTATTATAATATTTATTAACCATAATAAAGCATTATTAATTTTGAAAAAAAATAACAAATGTAATTGTGAATGTAGTAGGATTTACATATCATTTTGATTGGTAAAGTTTAAACAAATAAATAAATAAGTTATATACTACATAATAACTGTAACAATATTAATCCATCTTTTTATTTTTTTCAGAAGACCAAACTAATCAATTAAATGAAGCAAGCATGAAACGAATAGGAAAAATAAAGACAGAAGATTAATATAAGATAATTTTATTTTATTAGAAGAAATGAAGAAAACTGAGATTCTAGAACGAATGTGTATATCAGAATTCTGCACATATAAACAGAATTATTGTAAGACACATTGAAAAATCAAAAATTAATAAAAAAAATAATTATTTTGTTTAAATAATAATTTCAAAGAAATGAATAATATATATATTTTATGAAAACGTTGTTATTTATTTAAATAATACCATACCATAAAAGTAAATAATAAAGATACAAAGAAGACAAATTAATTAAATTAAAATTAAATTTAAATAGGAAATTGTTTTTCTGTTTTATTAATTTTTTATCTTATTGTTTAAGAAATATTTATTAAGTTACTGCTTAAATTTAAACTTAAACACGTTAATATATTTTATATTTAAAAAATGGTCTGATTTGTATTCAAAATTTAAAATTGGCGCCATTTTGGCAAATTTTAAAAGTAGTTTCATAGAAATACCGCAGCGCCATCGTACCTACTGGCCTGCAAACCGAACTACTAGCACGCTGTTACCAGTGAACTTTGACTATAGGTAGATGAGTGAGGACTATAGATATTATCTATAGTTTCTATATTTACTACTGTTACTCAGTGATTGTCGCTGCTTGCAATCTTTCGTGCTCATTTCAAATAGTGACTATTACTACCAAAAAATAATTCTTCTGTGCATTAGTGCATCCTTGCATTTTTTTGAAATACAATTAGCAATGATTTGTCGTAATTTATCGATAAATAAAACACTTGGATAATTTATATTCTATTAAATGTTTTTACTATTAATGTCAGGTAAGGTTTATTTTCATTTTCAGGTTAATAATTTGTTTAAGAATAAATCTATATATATATTTATAATCAAATTGTTATAAGTAGACTTTAATTATGAAATCTTAAATATGGTTATATTAGTTTTAAGTAATTTTGTCTTTTATTCTTACAAAAATCTATTCATACAGCAATTTTGAAATATTTTACTTTTGTATAAATAACATTCATCATTTCTATAAAAACAATTGTTATATAGTTATTACGAAATATTGTTATTAAAATAATCATAATTAATAAGGAAACAATAAAGATTAAGGTGAAATATAAATGACTGAAGGACTTGGGGTTGACATAACCTAATTTATTTTCATTTTCGGATATTAACTATTTAATTTTGCATTATTTTAGACAAAATGATTCGTATTGCTCTAAATAGTCATTTAGAGCAATAATCTTAAACAAATATTTGTTTATTCAACCTAAAATTTTTATAACTGTGTGAATAATTTTTATTTTATTATATAATATTTATTTTCATTACTGATTTTCATTTTCCAATTCGTTTACACCAATTAATCGAAGATGTTATTTTTTACAGGTATCGTTCACAAGTACAAATCGAAGTTCAAATAAAAAAGCAGTTTGGTGATTGAATATGTTATGAAAAATTTGTAGGTAAGTATTTTTTAACGCAATTAAAATAATAAAAATTCTTTGAATATTTCTCTTTAATAAACGTTTTTCTTTTCAGGATTGGAATCAGACAATGTAACACTGGATGAAATGGATGAATATTTGATTAGAAAATATAGTACTTTTTTATAATATATTTTCATTGTAAAAAATTGAATATATTTCACTTATTTCTACTGTATTAGAATGTAAAATATCTCTAATAATCTTTAATAAAATTAAATTTAATATCCTAACTAGAATACAAAATTTAAATAAAAGTATTAAGACTTGAACCCCTGATTCAGAAATTTGTCGAACCTTGAACCATATTGAGAAATTGAAGGACTGTTTTTTCAACCTATTTCGAATCTGAAAGAAACCAAAGAAACAATTGAAATTGAACCTTTACTGAACACGAACAAAAAAATCTGACCAGAAATTGAACCACTGACTAAGACAATTATTGACACTATATTTCGTATTTTTTATCAAAAAACAAACACATTTTTTTAAATAAACGTTTTAAAAGTTATTGTTTGTGTTGTATAATAAGTTTATATCACAATAGATTAACTTGTGTACAGTTGAGTCTACTGTGCTTCATATTCAAAATTATTCTAAATTATGTTAAAAAGTGTGTGAATGCACATTTCTGATAGATACAAAATTATTTTTAGCTCGTAAAATTAATAACATAACTTCTATTAATTTCTTCGTTATTTCGTTCAGAAGTTATAAATTATTGTCACTATGCCTCGCAGAAAAATAATAAGAACTCAAGAAGAAGAAATTGAATACCAAAAATTACTCAAACAAAGAAATGCAGAAGCTCAACGTCGATTCAGATTAAGAAAAAAACTGGAAAAAGCTTTATTTTCAAACGCACAAAGTACATCTGCAGAAACTGCTGTAGTTGATGTTAGATCAAAGGATACCGAAGCCTTTCAATCTTCATCTGATAATCAGAATGTGATTGATACTGTTCATGCACCTATCATTCAACTTTCATCAGCTACTCAACATGCATCTACCTTTCGACTTGCATATACTTCCCAACATCTATCAACTTCTCAACAAGCATCTACTTTACAACTTGCATCAGCTATTCAACACGCATCTACTTCCCAACTTGCATCAACTACTCAACATGCAACTTCTTCCCAATTTTCATCAACGTCTGAACATGCATCTACTTCACAACTTGCATCAGCCACTCAACATGCATCTGATTCCCAACTTGCATTTATTGAACATCAGGTCGACGGAAATTTATTATCATCCAGTTTAAGTTTAAGCCATCAAAAAAATCCGCATGTAAAGAATTACATTGATTACAGTCGAATTAAACATCAAAATGTCAATGATGTCGTTGAACATAATATTGGAAAAATGAACCTTCAATGTAAACATTGTAATGCATTACATTTTAATAATGAAATTGTAAGAAACAACGTTAACAGCTTTAGTCGATGCTGCAACCATGGAAAAGTACGTTTGGATCCAATGCCGGATCCTCCTAATTATTTACGATCTCTCTTTGACGGATCTAATCCAAATTCATCAGAATTTTATCAAAATATACGATGTTACAATAATTCTTTTGCGTTCGCATCTTTTAATGCAAACTTAGTGCGATTCAACGGCCGACCAGGCCCATTTTGTTTCAAAATTTCAGGTCAAGTTTATTATCAAATAAATACATCACTCTACCCTGTTAATGACGAAGCTCCAGCATTCGGACAATTATTCATTATTGACCCGAATGAAGCTTTACACCATCGTTCAACAGTTTTTGATTATCTTAACGTTAATATTTTAGAATCACTCGACGATATGATGAGACAACACAACAAGTTCTCTCAATCTTACGAAATGATGGCACAGGAATTAAAAAACCAAAAGCAATCTAATAAGAATGACCCATCTGAATTACATTTATTATTTTCTTTAAAACCGGGAATGGATAAACGAAGATATAACTTCCAGCGAGTGAATGAAGTAGCAGCAATTTTTTCCACTACAGCAGATGGTGAAATTCCTGAATCTTACGTTACTATCCGAAACAAAACCACAAAAAAATTACAAACCGTAAGTTCAATGGACGCAAATGTCGAACCTTGGATATATCCACTTTTATATCCTTATGGAACTCAAGGTTGGCACTGCAATATTAGGCAAGTTAATAGTACTCGTAGAGTTACACGAAGAGATTACACAAAGTACCGACTTGCAGTGAGAGATGATTTCAATGTATTTATTATGGGACGAAGGCTATTTCAACAATGGATAGTCGATTCTTATGTTAAAATTGAGAAAGATCGTTTAGAGTATCATAAATCACATCAGAAAGAACTTCGAGTCGACACATACAAAAATCTTCATGATTATTTGAATAGTAATGCCGCTGAAACAAGGTCAACTATTGGTAAATTGACTATTTTACCATCGACTTTCGTTGGATCACCTCGAAATATGTTACAACATTACCATGATGCAATGGCTATTGTTAGACAATTTGGAAAACCTGACATTTTCTTGACTATGACATGTAATCCAAATTGGCCTGAGATAAAAGAAAATCTTTTATTCGGACAACAACCATGTGATAGACCTGATATAGTAGGAAGAGTTTTTGACATAAAAAAAGATAACTTGATAGATTTAATTGTGAGACAACATTGTTTTGGTGACGTTGCAGCTTATGTGTATGTCATTGAATTTCAAAAACGCGGTTTGCCACATATTCACATGCTTATTACTTTAAACAGTAACAGCAAAAAAGAAACACCTGAAGCTGTCAATGAAATTATTTCTGCTGAAATACCTGACCCATCAACTAATCCACAATTACATGACATCGTGATTAAAAATATGATCCATGGACCATGTGGTGAATGGTGTAAGGTAGATGGAAAATGTTCCAAACACTATCCAAAAGTATTCCAAAATGAAACTTCAATGAATAATAACGGATATCCTATATATCGAAGGAGAAATACTGGTTTCACTTACGAAAAATTTGATGGATTTGTTGTTGATAACAGAAATGTTGTGCCATATTCTCCAAAATTATTAAAACTTTTTAATTGCCATATGAATGTTGAAGTAGTTTCAAGTATTCAATCTGTTAAATATATTTATAAATATATTTATAAAGGACACGATGCTGCTGCAGTTGTCATACAACAAAATAGTTCTGAGGAATCAGTCATAGAACACGATGAAATTAAACATTACTTAGAAACCCGTTACGTTAGTCCAATTGAAGCGTGTTGGAGAATTTTTAGTTTCAAGTTACAAGACAAAAGTCATACAATTTATCGTTTACCAGTGCATTTACCTAATGAACATAATGTAATTTTAGAGGATACATCAAGTGATGATAAATTATCAGCAGCATTGAGTCAAATAACAATGCTGATGGAATATTTCAAACTTAATGAAAGAGATAAAAGTGCAAGAAAGTACACTTACTCAGAAATTCCGAAATATTTCGTCTACAGAAAAGAGGATATTGATGGAAAAAAAGTATTTCGATGGCAGAAAAGACAAAGTCATTTCAAATGCATAGGTCGTATGTATTCCGTTAGTCCAGCTCAAAACGAATTATTCCATTTAAGAATACTACTATTATCTGTTAAAGGAGCTACAAGCTTTAAAGATTTGAAAACAGTGGATGGAGTGTTACAACCCACTTTCGCTGCAACTTGCTTAGCTTTAGGGTTAGTAGAAAATGACGATGAATGGAGGAAATGTATGAATGAAGCGGTCTCCTGGATGATGCCACGCCAGCTGAGATTTTTATTTATTCGGATCCTAATTCATTGTCATCCAAAATATCCAAATGAATTATGGCAAGAATTCAAGTCAGCAATGTCTGAAGATTATGCGAGAAATTACAACTCACCACAAAGTGAAAAAATGGCTTATGACGAAATTATAAAGTTATTACGAGATCAAGGCTATCAGGATTTCCAAGTTGCTGATATGGATGCAATGGAATCTATTATAAATAATGTTGTATCAGTATCTTCAGAACAGTACTTACAAATTGGACTAGACCAATTTGCTATGATGAACAGTACCCAAAAGGAAATTGTGAATACAATCTTGAGTACTGTTGACAACTCTGATGGTCAGAGATGCTTCTTTATAGATGGACCAGGTGGATCAGGAAAAACTTTCGTTTACAATACTTTGTATCACCTACTTAAAGGAAGGAATAAAATTGTGAACACAATGGCATTTACTGGAATTGCAGCAACATTGCTACCCGAAGGTAAAACAGTACACAAGACGCTAGGATTACCTGTTCCGTTATTTGCAGATTCGTCTTCAAGTATTAAGTTGCAAACTGAAGCAGGGCAAACATTGAAAGACGTTGACGTGTTCATCTGGGATGAAGCTCCTATGGCTCCTCGATATGCTTTAGAAGTTATGCATCGAACACTCAAAGATATAATGCAAAATCAGTTATTGTTTGGGGGAAAAATAGTCGTTTTAGGAGGAGACTTTCGACAACTCTTGCCAATCAAAGAAAATGGAACTAGAACTGAACTAATTAATCTTTCTATAAAATTCAGCTATTTATGGAAATATTTCCAAAAATTCTTCTTAACTGAAAACATGCGAGTATTGCCAGAAGAATTACAATTCGCTAATTTTGTACTAAGCGTAGGAAATGGTGAATTAAATGATGCGGATGACAATATTGAAATTCCCACTTGCTTATTATCTGATCCAGACACTGATATAGTAGAATATATTTATGGGCAATCATTGAGAAATCACGAATATAAAGAAGCATCCAAAAAGGCTATTTTGGCTGCACGTAATGTTGACGTTGATGAAATAAATAAGCGTGTAGTTGATTTGTTAGATAAATCAACTGAACGAATTTATAGCAGTATTGACAGTGTAGATGTTTCTGATGACAATGGCGAAATTGCGGCAACGATTTTACCTGAATATTTGCATACCTTATCTCCACCATCATTGCCACCTCATGAATTGCGCTTAAGACAATATTCTGTAATAATGCTAATTCGAAACTTAAACATCGATGAAGGGCTGTGCAATGGTACAAGATTATTAATTCTTGACTTCAACGATCATTTATTAAAATGTGAAATTTTAACTGGTGACAAAGCTGGTGTTATAACGTTCATCAGTCGCATATCAATTCAATGTGACAATGTCTACCCTTTCAACTTTAAACGAAGACAATTTCCTATTAAACTAGCTTTCGCTATGACGATCAACAAATCTCAAGGACAAACATTCGATAAAATAGGTGTTGACTTGCGGAAAGAAGTTTTCAATCATGGTCAATTTTATGTTGGAATATCTAGAGTAAGATCGTGGAATTCGTTGAAAATTTTTACAGGAAATAAAAGTAGCAGAAATTCAACAAAAAATTATGTATTTAAAGAACTTAACGAATGAATTTATCTTCATATAAGATTATACAATATCCATTATTATGCAGTAGAATATTTCATGAACTATATTTAGAGGAGTCATAGGATAATATATATTATGATAAAACCTGTAGTAATAGATCACCATCACACACAAGTTTCCCTCACAATACAGCACGCCAACAGAATACATTCATGACGATAAGAGTCTTTATTCCCTATAAATTAATATAACTTATTAAGAACTTAACCACTGTAGTTGTTAATTCATGGAATAATTTAATAACTTAAACAAGATATTGAACAAGTCTGAAAATCGCCCAAAGAAAGTCTGAAAATGTATGGCAAAAAGTCAAGAAAGTGTACAAATTATAATTTTTATCTAAATATAAAAAACAGACAATCAGAGACAGCGCGCCCGGAGGGCGCGCCTCAATCATCTAGTATGTAAAAAAAATGTTCGTTTTAAATTACATAATATATATTATTGGTAAAGTAACAGAAATAGCTTCAATTAAAATTGTTCTCTATGTATTGTAATTACAGTTATTTCTGTTAGTTTACACATATTTTTAACAGAAATATATGTTATATATTTTAGAACGTCAATTTTTACTTTACATATACATTTCACATGAAATAAAACGGATTACATGATGAAAAGGCACATTTTTATTTCACAAAGAAACGCATAAACGCAATGTAACAAAAAAAATTGTAATGGCGCACTTGGGTGGGATTTGAACACGCTTGGGGGTTGGTGGCAAAGCGTAAGCAGTCTGACAATTGAACCACTGATCAATTGTCACCGCTAGTTGTGAAGGCGATAGTTGTTGCCTATATAAATTGCACGTATGTTAATAATGACATTTAAAAAGATTGAAAAATTGCATAATTACAATTAATAGACAAATAAAAGAGAATAATTATTAAATAATAATTACAAATAAATATTAGAAATGAATTAAATATCGAAAAAAAATTGAAACTAAAATTTAAATTTTGTTCAAATAATTTTGTATAACAATATATTATTTATTCAATTCTTTCCTTTCTTTATTTCATGTATATAAATATTAATTACTGCTTTTATTAATTATAATTTCTTATATTAATGTATTAATTTATTATATTTATGATTTTCCTTATTTGTTTATTAATTTAATATATTTGTCATTTTAATGAATTATTAAAGGAAATATAATTTGAAATAATTTATATATTTTATTTTTTGAAATTATTATATTGAATCTATTTACTAAACTCGTTCATTTCTGTATTTCATTAGTATAAAAAATTATTTACTTATTTTTTTATTAATTATTATTTCTTATATTTTTTCATTAATTTATTATATTTATGATGTCAATAAATTGTTAAGCAAAAGATAGTTTTCAATAATTTATATAATGGGGTTCGCTTATGGGGCTTTTCGGTCATGGATTTTTCAATCGTTATAAACAGGATTTATTCGGAGTTGCGTAAGGAGAATTCGTTATTTACATTCAATATCGACGTAGTAATAAATGCGATAATCGCTTAATTTTATAATGTTTCATACTTTTTTTTCAGACATTATTGTTTTATGTTTTTATTAAATATTTTCATCAGTGTATTAAATTATGCATATATATGGTATTAACGCTTTTTATAACGAATACATGTCTTTTCATGTTATGCTGTTGGAAAAGGTGAAAAAATGTTCTCAGTTCAAATTCGTTGACTGTTAAATTTTGTAACTTCATGAACATTTCTTGTTCACTTTTCCTTATTTCTATTTTTTAGAAGTAAAAGTTTTTAAATGCAGTCTTTTGCTACATGATAATTTATCCTCATACTGTTCGAGACAAATACGAATCTTACTACTACTGCAAGTCTTTAATAACAGACTAAATTGCTTTTATATTCTTATTATAAACTGAAATATTAATAAAATACATTTCAAGAAATAAATAATTAATAATAATAAAATTGTTTATTAATTGCATAAGTACAGTGTAACTTATGAATTGCAATTTCATTTCATATGAGTCAAAATACATTTTATATTTAGGTACAATTTAAAAAATTTAGAATTGATAATTAAATAAATTCACGTTGTTATCATACAACTGGCTTCACTTTTAAGAAATTGACAGTTGCAAATGAACGATTTGCAACATTTTGTCGACGTGCTATATTATAAAGATTGTCGGGATGCAAAGAATACCCGGAAGAACGAGACATCGCGGGAAAAAGCAGTATTGGTCCGGACGCAAGGGGTACTCAAAAAAAAGTGTCTTCATTAAAAAAAGGTAAACGCTGAAGCGTCCGTAAACATGTAAGTTTTGCAAACAAATTATCTGAAACGTGCGTGCGCGTTAATTACAAATTTCATGAGTACATATTATTACTGAAATTGAAGATATTATTTTAGTCTTATAATTTAAATAACATTGTAAAATGCTCATTTAATATTATTCATGAATTTGTATAATTAAAAAATGTATACAAACTAATGCATAAAAATAATTTTCTAAATTAATCGTTTACAAATTAAAGTTTTATACAATTAAACAATTGAATATTAATATTATTGTTGATAAAAATAAGTAATAAAAAATAAATAATAATAAACAAATAAATATTACATTTTAAATAAACAGTTTTTTTATACTGCTATATCCCTAGTAACACGAAATATTCCTAGAATGTTCTAAGAATATTTTTTTTCATCCTGGCCATTGTTCCAAAAATATTTTAAAATATTTTTTAATGAACTGAGTACATGCAGGAAATGATCAAATGTCCGAATAAAATATGTGCCTAGAATATTTTTTTGAAATATTTTTGAAATGTACCAGAAATGTTTCAAAATATATTTGGGAGATTCTAAAAATTAAAATAAAAAAATGTCTTAACAAGGAATTTAACTCAAGTCCTTGCAATTACCAGTCCAGTGTCACCACCACTGGACCACAAAGACTTCTTATGACTCTCTTCTTATTTGTAACTTTTATACTTATCGACAGATTTATCGTTTACAAGTGACAATACCCACAAGGTAGTAATGTTATAATGTGTTCGTAGTCCAGTGGTGGCGACACTGAACTGGTAACTGCAAGGGCTAAGTTCAATTCCATGTTGACTTTTTTTCTTTTAATTTTATAATATTATAATACATATATTTTGAAACTTTTCTGGTACATTCCAAAAATGTTTCGGCAAAATATTCTAGGCACATATTTTATTCGGACATTTGATCATTTCCTGCATGTACTCAGTTCATTAAAAAATATTTTAAAATATTTTCGGAACAATGGCCAGGATGAAAAAAAATATTCTTAGAACATTCCAGGAATATTTCGTGTTACTAGGGATAATATAAGACAGTAATTGTAGATGTTATCATTAAATCGAATATAACAGATATAATGAAACATATACATATGTCGAAATATAATTATCGTTAAAAATGTGAAAATTAAAAAAAGTAAGTTAAGTTTACTTCAATTCTTATTATTGAACATTAAAATGTTATTGAACAAATTATAATATTTCATTGAGAAGGTATTGTGCAATCATAATAGCAATAACAATCATAATGTTACATAGTAAATTTTAAAATAAAAATAGCATTCATTACTACAATGTTTTAAATATTGTTTTTATATTTCATTTTAACATGTGATAATAGAGAAATCAAAGTTGCAATGAATGTACTCTTTCAATGTTACATTATAATTTGTTTAATGTAATTTTTCTTACTGTACTTTTTACCTTTTATTTGACAATTGTATATAACTTATTACTTGATTTTAATACATTTGTACAATTTGTAAATAAATGTATCTAAAGTAAACATTGACTTACACTTTTACATTTGTGTTGCACAAATATATTTATATTTATATTATATAATAAAAAAAATTAATTTTGAACGCATTATTATAAATTTTTGAATTATACAAATTCATGAATAATATTAAATGAGCATTTTAAAATGTTATTTAAATTATAAGACTAAAATAATATCTTCAGTTTCAGTAATAATATGTACATTCATTTACAGATTTTTTTCCCCCAATACTACTGAATAAAAAAATTTAGTTTATTTAAAATAAAAAAATAAAAACAAAGAAGAAAATCAGATTTGATCCCACAGTACAAAGTTTGTAGCTCGCAAGACTTACGTTGAGCGGTATGTTATTTAATAACTACACTCGTAAAAACGATATTTTATTTTCATGTTTTTGTACTTTTCATGACTTTTCATGATTTATCAATAATTACTTTCTCGTTCCTTATAAATGACCCTAACCATAATTTCTCCGAATTATATTTGTTAAAAAGTCCACCTAAAATACATTCATGTTTCAATTCATAGAAATATATTTCTACTTAATTGCGTCCGCAGCATTGTTTCGCGACGATAGCCGAACGCGGACCGAAATTGTCGGAGTCGTCGGAACGCGGACCAAAATCGGCGGAGACGTTCAAACGCGGACGCTCACAGATTTACTCGTTCGTTGTGTGCGTGCCGTCTGGCAGCACTGGATAGACGTATGACGCACGCAACAATGTTTCATGTTTACCAAACAAATGACTTTATGTAAATTACGTTTTGTTTTGTTTTCTTCAAAGACTATTTAAAAACATATTATATAATAACATATAATTGGTTTATGTTATTTAACTATAATTAATTTTGTAAACATTTCAGAATACTCTCATTATTATTTTAATTTGTGTATGTTATTAAATTTTTTTTCAACGAAAGAACAAGATTTTGTATTTGTGTAAAATTACTTGGTTCTCAAACATTTAAGAGGTTTATAATTCAATATTTTGTTCAAAGAAAATGTAAAAACGTATACAGAATAATATAAAACTAACAATACTTCAATATTTTATAAAATAATGAAGTATAATAATGAAAAATAAATATATTCAATATTTTAATATAATTAAATAAAGTAAAGAATGTTTAATTAAAAAAATTGTTTAATGTTCAATTTCAACAAAGCGATTATAAAGAAATTAAAATTACCGTTACTTTGTTATTTCATTTGTTATTTTATTTGTAAATATGAAACATTATTGCGTGCGTCGAAAAAAAATAAATATATATATAATTACAATTTTTGTGAATCACGTAATACCAGAAAAAACAAATTAAACGTAATTTTAATTTATTTGCGACGCACGCAACAATGTTTCATATTTAAAAAATATCTGATTTTAGATAATATAAAATTTGTTTTGTATTTATATTTTCTTCAAACAAAAAAATTCAATCATTTAAATAAAAACGTTTGAAATGTTTTCAAACAACGTAATTTCTTCAAAATTAAGATATTTGTTGTTTAGTTGAACAAAATTAAAATAAATATATTCAATGTTTTGTTATATTAAAATAAGGTAAAGAATGTTATGAAAAATAATGTAATTAAAAAGAATGTAATAAACAAAAATTGTTTAATGTTCCATTTTAACAAAGCGATTATAAATAAATTGTAATTATATATTTTATTTCTTTTTCGTTTGATTGTATATTTATAACTATTAAAACTATTTATGAAATATTTTAATTTTTCTAACGCCACGTGTTTCATTTTTTCATTTATATTTTATTACGTACATGTTTTTAAATAGTCTTTGAAGAAAACAAAACAAAACGTAATTTATACAAACTCATTTGTTTAGTAAACATGAAACATTGTTGCGTGCGTCATACGCCTATCATGAGGTCTAAACAATTCTAAGACGTTTCTTTAAGGCTATTGTTGTTTTTCGATATTTGAGATGGTTCATGGGGGTCTTACGATACGTTGTTATCAATTATTCTGTATGGCCTTTTTTTAAGAATGTATACAGAATATTTTCCGGCTGGCTTGCTCAAGTACATTTAATATTAAGTTAGTATTAAATTCGAAATTGTATTCCTGAAAATTTGTCTCTTGCCATTTTTCCTGTATGGGGGTATTTTATGGCGGCTTACCGAACAGGGTATTTTAATCATGCTATAGAGGTTTAATTTTAGGTTACGTAGGAAGTAATTCCTACTTCGTTGCATTATGTACATTTGATATTAACTTAGTTTTAAATTCGAATTTCTGTAGCTGCAAACGTTTTTCTCGCACATTTTTATGTATTTGTAGCGTTTATGGAAATTTCCGATCGGACTTTTTTAATCATTATATAGAACTCTTCTTTCGATATGCGTAGGGAGTATTTTCCATATCGATTTTTTCTTCGTTTCATTATTTATATTTAATATAAACATAGTTATAAAAGGGATATTCGCTTCATTTTATTATTTTTTCATGATTTTTTCTAAGACATTAGTTTTTAATGTTCTTATTAAATATTGTCCATCAGTTTATGAAATTACGCATATATGGTATTTACGCTTTTTATAACGATTACATGTCTTTTGTTGTTATGTTGTAAGAAAAGGTGAAAAAAAGTTCTAAGTCATTGGATATCAATGTCTGTACCTTTATGAACATTTTTTACTTTTCACTTTTAATTTTTTTTATTATGGTGATGTAGTGGAAATGTTATAGGAATGTAATGGGATTGTTATGGGAATATTATAGAAATATAATGGGAATGTAATGGAAATGTTATGGGACTGTTATGAAAGTTTTATGGAAATAGTATGGGAACGTTAAACGTTCGCATAGATGTCACCTGCAACATTAGCATTACACAATTTACACAACGTGGAGTTTGGAAATATGTATCGACGAGGTGGATATACATGGTATGGAGAAAGTGGTGACAAAATCGGCCCTTTTCTGGGCAAACTGATCTGCAAAATCCGACCAATAACCTCCGTGATCTACTAATTGAAACAATTGTTTATGCAAAATTTGGTATTTTGCATATCTATCGTTCAAATGTTATAAATAATTATTATAAACAATTTTAAATATCTTTGAAGCAGTTGGTATGCAAGATACCAAAATGAGCAGATATATTGTACTAGATGTGATAATGTTATGTGATTGTTGAACCTCTATTTTATGCAAAAATATGCATCGTTTATGCAAAATTTATGCAATATATGTGCCCATTTTGGTTATTATCTTACCAACCGTTGGAAAGATGTTTGCAATTGTATATAATAATTATTTATAACAATTGAACGGCGGATATACAAAGGGCCAAAGATTAAATAAATAATTATTCGTTTGTTATATTCTTTTTGTTTTTCTTTATAAGTCTGTATCGGTATTTTCTTGTAATTTAGTCTGGGTTGATTGGGAAACACTGATTTTGGGCTTATTTTCAATTTTCTGCTATCTTTTTTTCTGACAGCTGCATCATCATGGTAACGCTAATGTTGGCGGTGAAATCGAAATGTATAATATCTAATAGAGGTTCAACAATCACATAACATTATCACAGCATTCCTATAAAATTCCCATAATTTACCCGTAACATTTCCACAACGTTCTCATAACATACACATAATTGATTCTTCATTAAAAAGTGTTGAAACTCAGTACAATGTTGAAACGACTGTAACCTGTCCGTTTTGCATTCGAAATGCAAGCTTTCTTTTATTAAATTATTGTTAACTGAACAAGGTTAATGATTTCATTTTAAAATCAAACATCCGATGAAGTTTGAACTTAACAGCAAATAAAATAGTACTGTATAATTTGTAATTAGGCGAGATGTACAGAATCGCCAAAGAAGTTTTCTGATGAAGGAAGGCAATATTGCCGAGATAGATGTTGCTTCTGTTGCCCTCGATAACATGAATGAAGTGATGACGACTAATTGTAAGTACGATTCAAATGAATTAAATAACTATTTTGATTTAAATTGTAGCAATGATTGTAACATAGTTAAAGTGGTTGAACAGAAGATGGAATTGTCGTTTGGAAATCCGCATGTAAGTATAAATACTGAACTTAATTGTCACGTAGCAGAAAGTTGTACTAAAATTTCCAAACGTACTACAGAATGTGAACACCTAAGTCAGACAACTACACCTGAAGAGAAAATGAGTGCACTGTTCGCAGAAGAGAAGATTGGGTTTTCCGATTGCGAATTAAAACATAATGAATCACTTACATTATCTGAATTGATAAATATATTGACCAGTGATAATGAAAATGGAAAAGGTAGTGACGGGGACAAAGATGCATGTAGCAAAATTGGACCGAGGCAAATTGTTGATTTCGATTACATGTTAAGAGAAATAAAAGATGGATTTGCCAAACATTTTGCTATAAGCGAATGTACATTAGATGATCTGATTGTTAGTAATCAGAAACAACATGGTCTGCGAACATCCTATACATTGAAATGCAACAAATGTTCGTATGAAAAAAAAATTGACAGTGAACGTTCAACAAGTAATCGTACTGACATTAATGATGCAGCGGTAATTGGTGCCATTGCAACTGGTACTGGATTTTCTCAATAGAGAATTTTTGCTCACTGACGTTCCTTTTATGGCTCAACGACTTATCGACGTAGACATGATGTTGTCGCAGATGCTTTGAATGATGCTGCAGAAAAATTGATGTTAGAAGCCGCCGATCAAGAAAGAAAATTGGCTATTGTACGCGGTGATATTAAAAACGGTATCCCTTGCACTAAAGTAGTTGCTGATGGATCTTGGCTAAAACGAAGTTGCGGGACAGGAAAGTTTGATTCTAATTCTGGTGTAGGCATTATTGTTGGTTACTGCACTCAGAAAGTTTTGTTCGTTGCCGTAAGAAATAAATATTGTTTCATTTGCTCAAGAGCAACAAAGAATAACATACAACCAAAAGAGCATACTTGCTATAAAAACTGGAGTGAATCGCGTAGTTCTTCAGCAATGGAAGCTGACGCAATTCTAGAGGGATTCAAAAATAGCATTGAACATCAGAATCTTATTTATGAATACTTAATTGCTGATGGAGACAGCAGTGTATTTAATCGCATTCAACAACTGAATCCTTATGACAATGTAATTGTTAAAAAAATTGAATGCACTAATCATTTATTAAGAAACATGTGCAAGAAATTGAAACAAATTGGCGCTGGAAGGAGACAGTTTTCTCAATGGCGACAATTAATTGAAAATAAAGTTATGGCAATAAGACAAGGCATTATTGAAGCAATACAATACAGACGTGCTGAAAATTTAACAGAGAATGAAAAAGTCGATAATTTGAAAGCAGACATTGTACATTTACCGTTACACGTTTTTGGCGAACACAGTAATTGTTCGAAAGTGGAATACTTAAAGCACAACGCTACACGAATCGATGACATTAATTATGTGCTTGAAATGCGATCAAATGGTCTGATAGATGAAATATATGATGCAATGTCTCGTATTATTTGTAATTGCAAAAGTTTGATACAGGAAATTAACAATAATATTGTGGAGTCTTGCAATAATATTGTAGCGAAACTTGTAGGATCGAAGCGTATTAATATTGGAATGAGAAGATCCTATAATGCTAGATGCGATGCAGCCGTTATTCAATTTAATTCGCAAAATATTCTCGTAAGAGTTGCTAAAAGTTTAAACAAAGAAGCAACTGAAGTTCAAAAAAAAATGCACGCACGTCGAAAGGCGAAGAATGATGTTAACAAAATGTATAAAAGTGTGGCAAAAATTGTGTCCGATAAAAAACCACGTGTGCATAAAGTGACAAAAGATAGAACGAAAGACGAAAGTTATGGGCCCAATTGTCAGGAACCAGACATGGATAATTTGGAATATTCTAGAAGACAGCAACAACATTGGGATCAATTGAAAAATTGGCAGTTAGATCGTGAAAATGTTGAAAAAGAAACAAGAGGCCAAATGGATAGTGAATTATGGCATCAAGT